>VYZW01042793.1:0-14789 GCA_013401315.1 Balaeniceps rex | reverse complement strand
GACCTGCGGCGGGTGACGGCTGAACCGCCTGAGGGAGGTAGGTGCCGCCGGGCGGGGGCTGGGGCCGGGCGGGGGCCGGGACCGCCCCGCCGCTGAGCCGGGCCGGGCCGCCCGCTCTGCCTGCAGGTGAAGGCCTTCGTCACCCAGGACATCCCCCTCTAGTACCCGCCGGCCGGCCGCGGCAGCCCTGCTCGGCGGGCAGTGCTTGGTGCTGCCGCGCCCCGGGTGCTCGCCCCTGCCGGGATGGGCGGCGGGGGACGGAATGTGGTACGGGACGGGGAGAGACGGGACAGGGCACAGGACGGGATGGGATGGGATGTGGGCAGGATGGGATGGAGGATGGGACAGTATGCAGTGGAGGACAGGGTGAGACAGGATGAGGGATGGGAGGGGATGGGATGGAGGACAGGATGGGCTGAGGGTTGGGATGGAGCATGGTACAGGATGAGGGGTGGGATGGGATGAGGGATGGGATGAGATGGAGGATGGGATGAGATGGAGGATGGGATGAGATGGAGGATGGGATGAGATGGAGGATGGGATTGAATGAGGGATGAAGGACAGGATGATTGGGGCACAGGATGGGACAGGGCAGGATGGGATGTGATGGAGGATGAGATGGGTCGGGATGGGGGACAGAACAGGATGGGATGGAGGACAGGATGGGATGGGATGGGAGGGAATGGGATGTGACAGGGGATGGGATAGGATGGGGGGCTGCATGGGCCTGCCCAGTACTGTCTGCTCCTTAACACACTGCCCAGCCATAACCTGGAGATGAAGCACTTGCCCGGTGCTGACCCCGAACTCGTGCTCCTCAGCCACCAATATGAGGAGCTGGAGGTGAGTGGGCAGCGTGGCACCTGCTGCTGCAGCAGGGTCTGGGGTGATCGGTGCCCCACAGGTGCCAGGCTGCAATCCCTGTCTGTGTGCAGAGAATCCCCCTGAGTGACATGACCCGCGAGGAGATCAACCAGCTGGTGCAGGAGCTGGGCTTCTACCGCAAGGAGACGCCGGATGCCCCCGTGCCTGAGGAGTTCCAGTTTGCCCCTGCCAGGCCTCTGCCCACCCTGCCGCCCTGCCAAGCTTCCAACACTGATGGCAAGACCCCACCCAAACGTGACGAGGGAGAACACCCAGACCTCTAGGGAGGTCGGGAGAGGGTCCTGCAGCCAGTCCCCAGCGTGTGGGGGTGAGGGCATTACAGCTGCAAACAGCGCTGCGGGGTGGCGAAGGTGCCCCCGCTGTTGCTTGGTGCTGTGTAGCCTCTGCCTGGAGGATGTCCTGAGCAGTTCCAGCCTCAAGCGGGGGCTTCCTGGGCGTTGCAGACATCGCGGGGGTCCCATGTACCTGTTGTTGCCCTCCCTCCCCTGCAGCCTGACATCCCTGGCTGGTCAGGAGGAGCAGCGTTCTTTGTGCTCCCTCGCTGTGCCCTGAGGTTTAGCTGACTCCTGGAGCTGGGCAGCAGTATCCTACCTGCGTGGGACAGGATGAAGCCCTCAGCAGAAAGCCCCAGGTGCTGAGGGTAGATGTGGTGAGTCCCGGAGGTGAGAGAGCTGCCCCCGGGGGCAGGGTATGGCTTTACACCCCAGCAGGGTTGTCTTGTATTGACCGCCAGTAAAGCCCTTGCATACAGTCGGCTGCACTGCGTCATCTTTCCAGGGAGGGCTTGGTGGGGTGCATCCCACACTGCTCTGTACTGGGTGCTGGGAGGAGCTGGGTGCCCCAGAGCTGCTCATAGAAGCAGGAGGGGACGGCAGGGTCACAGTCACTGCTGCCAAGCCGACAAACTGTCCCATGGACCAACTGTGCTGTTCCTGTGCCACCCCTTCCCTGGCACAATGGATGGATGGGGCACCACAGCTTGGAATGAGCTGCTCTCATAGGGTGCGAGGGGGTGGGTGCAAGCCCATAAGTGGGTCCTGCAGTGCTGAGCCGAAGCCCAATGGCTGCGCCAGCCTGGCGGGGACATCTGGTCCTCAGCCAGGGAAGGGAGCAGGGCACAGCCGCGCTGTCTGCAGACCTGGCTCCACACAGCCTTGGTAGCAGCATGGGGTCTTCTCCCCGTACCAGGCCTGGGGGTGGCAGGGGGCAGTGAACCAACGCCTATTGGTCAGGGTGGGATACTGATGGTGCCCCTGCGCTCCGGGCATCATCCCTGAGCAGGAGGAGCACCATATGCCCCGCATCTCCCCCCAGGCCAGGTGAGCAGTGGGCCTGCAGGCAGAGGGGTCCCAGGAGTGGGCAGGGCTGCCACAGCACTCCCCCGGGTGCTGCAGTGTGCACTGCACTGGTGGCACGAAGCAGCAGTGTGGCCAGGGAGAAGGACCCCAGGCGGAGGCATCACCCTATAGAATAAACCTTTATTGTCTGGCTGGTGGTAGTATACATGTCAACGCAGGTGTAGAGACGGTGATGGAGGGGTGAGCTGCACTGAGCACATGGTGCCCCAAGCTGAGCTGGGGAGGAGAGCAGGGGCTGCCATCCCAGCTCACTCTTTAGGCCCCTCACTTCCCCAAGACCCCTCGCCTCCCCGCCCACTCCCCAGCACACGGGTGCTGCAGCCCCCCAGTGTGGAAGCACCCCAGGGTGCACATGCACGGTGGGAAGCAGGGTGTCAGCATGGGGCTGTGGAGCCGTCCCCAGGGAGGTGGCACCAAGCAGGGCCTGCAGTGGGAAGAGGGGCTTCCTCATGGGGCCAAGGAGAACCACTCATGGGTGCACTGCCTGTGGAATGCACCGCAACCCAGGCTGGCCTGCGCAACCCTGCTTGGCTGCCGACCCACGCCAGCCCTAGGCCAGAGGGCACAGCCGTGCCCGGGCCTCCCTGGGGACACAGGGGTGCTGCCTACAGGACAAACAATTCCTGGAAAACAAATAACTTAATACACTGGAGTGCAGGAGGTGAGCCAAGCTGGGGAGCATCCCTGGCAGCACCTGCCTGGCCCTGCCTCGCCCTGCCCATAGGGTTAGCCCGCAGCCAGCCGGGGGCAGAGGGAGCTCCAGCGAGGCGGAGGTGTAGAGTTGCCCTAGTGGCAGAGGCCCCTGTCCCCAGTGCCGGTCCTGTGGCCCCCCTGGACCCTCCTGGGGCAGGCAGCTCCCCTGCCCACCAGCAGCCCTGAGGTCAGGGGGCAGCAGGGTGGCAGGCAGGGCAGGCTCTAGCACTCTTTCTGCCGCATGCGCAACTCATGGCGACGCAGGTGGTTGTAGAGGGACTGCACGTAGGTGAAGACGCACTTGGAGTCCGGCTTCTTCCCCATGATCATCATGTCTTCCACCTCCACCAGGGGCACGCAGTCCACCAGCGTCCTGCGGAGACGCAGCCCTCAGCACAGCCCTGGGCAGGCTGCCCCGCCCTGGGGGCTGGGATGGGGGACCCATGCTGCCCAGGGCTTGCTGGAGCTGGGATCAGGACCCATGCTGCCCAGACCTACTGGTACTGGGCACCGCTGCCCTCAGCCCCGCTCAGCTCCTGCCTGCCCCTCTGTACCCACAGTCCGTCCGCTCCTGGCACTGGGAAGAGTGTGTGCTGCCTGCAACAGGGGCTGCCTGCCTGCCTGCACCCCTTGCCACCCTGGTGCTCTCTGCCCCAGCTCTTGGTGCTGGCAGTCACCCCCTGCTCAGGCTGTGCCCACCCTCCTCCTCCTCCAGCTGATGCTGGTGCATTTGTAGGGAGAGACATGCCTGCCTGCCAACAGGTGTCCGTGCTGTGCCCCTGCCCCAAATGCCACTGGCTGGTCCAGGGAAAGGCACGGGGGGGTCCTGGTCACACATGCCCATCACTCCTGCTGCAAGCCCTGGTCCTGCTCTTCTGCCTCCTGTCAGCTCTGCCAGCCCAGTTCCCACCCTCGTTCTGGACCGGAGCTTGGTACAGGAGCCCAGAGCTTAGTGCTAGCCTGTGCCTACCACCTTCTAGCCCAGGCCCCAGTGCTGTGCTGGGGTCTGTACAGGGCCCTGCTCCAGCAGCTGCCAACCTTGGGGGGCCCTGGCAGAGCAGCCATAGCTGTCCCCCCACCCCCACAGCCTCTGGGCTCTGTGACTGCCCCTTTGGTGGGGTGGCAGCCTTGCCCTTACTCTGCCCACGCCACCCACCCAGCTCCCTGGGCCATATCGCTCCCCAGGCTGGGGCTCCCTGGGCAGCCAGGGGGTCCAGCTTGAGGGGGCTGCCAGCACAGTTGGGGTAGTCACTGCAACAGCCAGGCAAGGCACAGAGGGGAACTGGCCACCTCTGTCCTCTTGCCTTTCTGCTGGGGGCTGGTGGGGGGCCGCAGAAGCAACCCGGCCACTGCTGCCACTCCCTTGGCCCTGCCTAGGTCTCCGCACCCCTGCCACGCAGTGCAGCAGGTGCCAACACCCACCAGGGGACAGACAGTGCCAGAGCACCCCAAGCTGCTGCTGCCAGTAATGGCCAATGTAGCCATGAGCACCCGGGGCGGGGCTGCACCGGCACCTGGGGGCTGCTTGGTGTGAACTGGCAGCCCCTGCTGATAGCAGGGCCAGCCTGGCTGCTCCAGCCCCGGGGGCCACCCTCTCGCTGGGGCTCCGCCCCAGTGACAGAGTGCACTGGACAGCTCTGAGCACAAGGAGGATACGAACGCCAAGCTGCCACCCACCACCACAACCCCCCAAACCCTCTCCCCAGGCTGCAGTAACACCCCTGCATGCCTCAGCCCCCCAGCACAGCCCACCCCAGCCCCCTGGGCTGGCACCAGCACAGCCAAGGAAGGACGCCCAGCTGCTGCCAGCCCCCTGGGGAACAGCAGGGCCAAGGAGAGCCACCCAGCCCAGGGCTCTGCTGGGACCCTGCTCCTGTGCCCCACCGCCCCAGCTCTCCTATGGGGCCTCTGCTGTGCTGGAGTCGTTGCAGCCATGGAGGGAACGAGCTCCGACCCCACAGCTTGGCCGACACTGGCCTCGCCACTGGCCTTACCTTGTGATTTAGCCACCCTGGGGAGAGGTGGGGGGCATGCTCAGGGCCTTGGGAAAGCCCCTGCCCGAGCTCCAGAGGCCCCCTGTTACCACCAGCCCTGGCTCAGGGAGTGATGGCAAAGCAACAGGAGCACAAGGAGACCGGCTCTGCCCTTATAAAGCCATTGTTTAGGCCTTGGTGTGCTGGTGTTGCGCAGAGCCTGGGGGAGCAGCAGCTCCAGCGCCAGCTGGGATGCCCCTGAAGACAGGCACAAACACTGCAAGACCAGGCAGGACCCAAGCCTTGACTCACACTTTCCAGACTCCCCACTCTTGCCCATATATGAGCAGGCAGCACCTTGCAGGCAGGGCACCATCGCCCACGCCTGGCCCTGCAGCAGCAGCTGCAGCTCCCCCCCCAGCCAGGGCCAGCAGCCCCCACACACCCCAGGATAGGCAGGAGGAGGCAGCAAGTGCAAGCAGTGATGCTAAGGCATCCCGGGGGGGCTCAGCCACACCCAGGCAGCACTGCTTGGGCTCGTGCTGCTGCAGAGCATCCAGAGCAGCGTCCCCAGCAGCTAATCCCCTGGGTCGGGCTCAGCCAGCGGGGAGGGAAGAGCTGCGGCAGCTCCATTCCTGCTAGCACCATCCCTGTGGCTGGAAAGCCAACAGCCCCCCAGGGTGGCACAGTTCCCCCCTCCCCAAGTCCCCATGGGTGCTATTCTGGAAGGCCAGAGGCCAGGAGCTGCCTCCACCCCTCTCCTGACCACAGCTTGGCCCCACTGGCCAACACCACCAGACTCGCCCCTCACCCACCAGCATCCCCCAGCCACAGCGGCCGCTCCCCGGCCCCTCAGCCAAGCGGCGGCAGTGGGGCACGGGCAGATATTTGGAGGGGAAGGTTCTCACCATCGCTCCCGGGGGGGTGAAAATGGGCTACGACTTTTTGGTTTTTACCAGCCCCTTCTGGACCAGGCAGCGATAGAATTCCTGAATGTATGTGTACACACACTTCCAATCTGGCTCGCGCATCCGGACCATGTCCTCCACGTCCAGCAACTGCGGACAGTCCGCGTGCTTCCTGGGGGCAGGGAGAGAGAGGGGCAAGCCAGTGACCGCAGCCCAGTCGGGGAAGGGAGGAAGAGAGAAAACAAGAGACATGGATCAATGCAGTTCCCGTCCCACCCGCCCCAGGCAGATGCTGCTCTGCTCTTGCATGCTCTGGGGGTGTGCGATGCAGGGGCAGCAGGGGTCCGGGCACCGCTGCGTCAAGGCCATTCAGTGAGATTTGGGGGAGCACAAGCAAGGGAGGGGGAGGGCAGGTGAGCAGTGTGGAGAGGCGTGAGGTCCAGAGGGAAGGACAGATGGAGGCAGAGGAGGAGAAGTGAGGTGTTCTGGCACGCTGGGTGCTCAGGAAGCAGGTTCCAGAGCGGAGCGGCACTCTATATAAGCCCCTATATAGACCGGCCGGGAGGATGCAGGGAGGCGAACCCAGCCCTCCTGCCCGGCTCCGCTTGGAACCACACGGCACAGCCCTGGTGCAGGAAGCTTGGGAGAAGATGCTCACAAGAGCTGGAGGAGGAGGAAGGACGAGAGGCCACCTAGCTTCCAGGCTGGAGAGATCGATGGCTCTCTCAAGTCCACGCACTGGTTCCCCAATTAAGGCAAAAAGTCCATTACCATGAGTGCCAAGAGCCAGGCACACGGCCCCTTTCTCGCTCTACTGAACAGCACCACAGCACCCAGGGAACTCCCAGGAGCTCCCAGCTCACGCCACTGCCCTGGGCACCGGCTGGGTTTGGACTCCTACCCACCCGGCCCTGCCCTGGGCAGGGTGCTGGAGGGGAGGAGGAGTGGGTGGAAGAGAGACAGAAGGAAGGAGAGAGGGGCTGGCTGCCAGCCCTCCAGCTGGACGTGCTCCCGTCTCTCAGCACCCAGGAAAACCAGAAGCAAAAGGGGAAGAGACTGGAGAAGCTGCGACGGTGTTTGAGCCCCTACAACTGTGAAAGGAGGCACCTGACACGGACAAATCCCGCTCCTCAGGGGCTGTGGTCCCACACCTGGCACCCCAGGATGAGATGTACTGCCTGCGGCCCAGTGGGCTTGGGGGGCTGCTGCCCTGCCTTTGGGTGCTCTGCACCACACCCAGGAAGCCCAGACCCCCATGCCGACCCTCACCATGCCAGACTGGGCTGTGCTGGCCTCTCGTGGCTCTGTCCACACAGCCACTGCTGTCCCCGTCAGTGTCCAAACCTTGTTGGACGACATGGGGGAAGCGATACTGACAGGCGCCCACCTCCAGCACCATCGGCCCTGCCTGTGTCCCCCCTTGCCCCAGGCAGTGAGCGGGAGAGCCGCCCTGAGCCACCCCAAGCCCACGTGATGGCACGAGAGCTACATACTCTGCAGAGGAGAAGGCCACCTCAAAGTTGTGGCGGCGGTTCTGGGGCGTCAGCTGGCTGTAGTCAAATGCCTCAGGGAAGAAGTTGTGGACCAAGGCGCAGAAGGCCATGCCATCGCTCCAGCTGGATGAGAAGTTCTGGATGTCCACGTGCTGCAAGGGCAGGAGAGTTACCAAGGGGCAGAGCAACCAGCCCTGGGGACGGGCAGAGGAGGTGGCCACTCACCTCATAGCCCCGGGTCTTGGCTCTGCACCAGTCCAGCAACATCTGCTTGATGCTGTTGGCGTTGGGCACGCCAAAGCTGGAGGAGCGCTGCACAGTGGTGCGTGCCGCCATGGGGTTTGGTGAGCTGTGCAGAAGACATGGAGTATTACCCACATGGCGCTTGCCACCCCAGCCAGCCTGCCCCTGGCCCAGCCTCACCTCCCACCCTCCTTCTGCAGCTTCTCCATCATAGCCTTGCGAGCCTGCAAGGCCGATGTCTTGGGCAGGCTCTGAGCTTTCATCAACTCCTTCTTCTTCTCGGCCTGGCGCCGCTCCAGCGCAGCCAGGCTGCTCTGCCTGGAGGCACTCTCATCTTCACGGTCGAAGATGCTGGGAGAGAGACAGATGAAGCTAAGGGGGCTACGGGCAGCCCTGGGAAGGGCATGTGGTGGCCTCAGCCCACTGCCAGCCTCGAGCTTTGGAGACCTCCATGTCTCTGGGACAGAAGAGAGGTGGCTTAAGGTCCCTGGCTGACAGACACATCTCCATGCCTACGGAGGGACCCATGGGGACCACTAGAGACAGTGAGCGTGCCCCAAGGACCAGGAGGCTTTGGGGACATCCCTGCACAGGGACACCGGTGGGCAGAAAGGGTTTGTGCAAGCAGACAGCTGACAGGGACCGCTTGGGGCTGGCCCCAGGGAGGCACCGCCACTCACCTGCCCGTCTTCTTGGAAGAGGAGCTGTAGGATGATTTGGTTTGAACCAATGTGCTGTTGCCATCTGCAGAGAGAAAGAGAGAGGCC
This sequence comes from Balaeniceps rex, assembly GCA_013401315.1. Lineage (NCBI taxonomy): Eukaryota > Metazoa > Chordata > Aves > Pelecaniformes > Balaenicipitidae > Balaeniceps > Balaeniceps rex. The sequence continues at coordinate 6,469 of VYZW01042793.1, read as the reverse complement.
TTGGGCAGGAGCTGAGGGAAGCAGTGCCAGGAGGGTGGGGCACTCTGACCATGCCACAGGCAGGGATGGCTTGGCAGCAGCAATGCCCCTGGGGTTACGCTCAGAGAATGCTGTGGGGAAAGGGCATCAAAAGCTCTTACTGTCTGATCTTTTCATGTAACTCGACTCCATGGTCGTGGTACAGGAGGTCTTGGTGCCATCGCCTGCAGGGGGCAAGGCAACAGGGGGATCAGCTGGAGCCAGGGGCAGCGGCACCCACAGACACCCACTACTGCCAAACACTCTCGCATCCATGTAGTGCAACAGGGAGAAGTCCCAGGTGGCAGAGCCATGGCCAGGACAGGCAGAGGGGGGACAGACGGCACATGCCCCCCAGGCAAAGAGGCCAGTGCGAAGGAGCGGGGAGCTGGAGCATTCCTCAGCCTCCCCCAGCAACTCTTGGCTTGAGCCACCCAAGGACTGGGAGAGCAGAAGTATAGCGGATAGGAGATGGGCCCAAGGTGCAGACAAGGCCCTTGCCACCCTGACAGGGTGGAAGATCGGGTGGGAAGTCACCAGAGCAGACCCCTTAAAGACCCCAGCGAGGCTCTGGGTGAGCCAGAGATGCAGCAAAACTCAGCCCTGAACCACGGTCCTGCTCCCAGCATGGTCAAGCCAGACCCAGGACAAGCGGCGAAAGTGGCGGAGAGAAGCTGTGGTAGCAGAGCACCAGGAAAGACTCTGCACAGCCTCCTGAAGGGCCAGCACACTGGCCGCGCTGGGCAAGCGAGTCCTGCACCCTGCCAGCCCAGCCCGTACTAGACTGGACGAGACGTTCAGTCTTGGTGACGGTGCTGCATGCCAAGCCATCAGCCGACTTGGTGCTCTGTGTGGTGGTGGTCTCCGTGGCGTGGCCAGCCCTCCCTGCCGTAGCCTGGCTCCTTGTCTCCTGCAGCCGCTGGTTCCTCTCCTTCTCCCGCTGGTCTGCAAATGCACGTGGGAGACAGCATCAGCAGCGAGAGGCAGGGGGCAGTGGGCACGGTCCCCACCACACCAGGGGTCCTGCTGCCCACTGCCAGTCCAGAACCAGCTCGTGGAAAGGACAATGTCCTCAGCCTGGCACAGCTAGGAGTGCAGTGGAAGACCCAACGTGCCCTCCTGCTTCACTGGATGGCCACGCTCCAGCCCCCTGCTGCCTCCACCTGCAACGCCACCGCCAGAGCCCCAACCCCTGCGGGGGCCACCATCCCCGAGTACCTCGCTTGCGCTGGCGCAGCTCCCGCATAGCGTTTCGGATTAGTCGCCGCTCCTCAAAGTCCGTTGTCCGATCCAGCTGCAGGAGGAGGTGGAGGTCAGCATCACCCCCCTGCCACCAGCTTGGGGTCCCCTCACCTTCCCCCAGGAGCCTGGCAGCAGAGGAGGTACCATCTTATCCAGAACATCCTCATCCTCGATCCTGTTCAGCTCCTCAACATTCAGCTTGGTCCTTCTCTCCAGCTCCCTCACTTGGACCTTCTCCATGCCATTGGGCAGCTCTGGCTCCAGCCTTGGCGCCTGGGGCTGCTCCACCACCTCCGGCTCCACCTACAAGGACAGCACCATGTGACTGACCCCCCACCAGCTCAGCCACCTCCCTGCCTCTATGCTGCTCAGGGTCCAAGCCCCCCATTGCCCCACTTGCCCAGTGCCATGGGCAGCGGGGACCCTGGAGAAGATGTGTCACATGCAGTGTAAGAGCTCACAGCCGGCGGGATGCTGCGGGTATCTGCAGCAACCAAGGCAGGCAGGCGAGTGTGACATCCCCCCCGCTGTGGCACACCCTACCCCAGGAGGGCCTGGCAGTCTCTGACCTGCTCCCAGTCTGGCTCCCAAAACATCCCCAAATGTTCCCCACCCGCATCACCACAGGCTACCGGGAGCCTCCAGCAGGCAGGGGCTGCCAAGGTAATCCAGGCTGGGCAGTGCCTGGTGCCCTGCAGTGGACTAGGTGCTGGCAAGACCAGTGCACACCATAGCAGCACAAGGGATTTCCAGGGAATTAAGGGACTTAGCAGAGAGAAGAGCTTGTGCAGGAGATCAAGGGCCTCCCCTGCATCCCTGCTCAGGATCTGGGCCAGCTCAGCCCCTGCTGGAACAAAGCCAGGACACGAAGTCCTTTTCAGCACGACCCCCCAGCAATGCGCAGCAGGCAGCGGGCCAGGCCCGGAATAGGGCGGGAAGGCAGCAGAGAAGAGGCACTGGCATGGGGCTTGAACAGCCCCGCTGCACACCTGGCCCCATCCTACATCCAGTGAAGCAGGAGGGCATTTTGGGTCTTCCACTGCACCCCTGCTGCCCTGGCCCAGCACCCAGCCCATGGCAAAGCCTCCAGCAGGAGGTGATGCTGGCCATGTATGCTCGTGCTACCACCTGCACCTCGCCACTGCTGTGTGTGGGCAGAGGCAGGACAGCTGCCTGCAGCCTGCCTGCCCAGCCAGCACGCCAGCAATGTGGAGCAGATAGGTGCTGTTTGCCCCCCACAGCAGCGAGCCTGAATGGTGGCAGATCCCAGTGACGCTGCGTCACCTGTGCAGCCACAGTCCCATCTCGTGCCAGGGGCTTCACCTTGGCTCCAAACAACCCTAGGGCTGCCAGGAGCCCCGCAAGCAGGTGCCACCCTCCCGCTCCCGCCGCCGGGCGCTGCCGTGGGGCAGGGCTGCCCACACTCACGCCACTGTTGCTCCGGGAGAGGTGCAGGGCCGATTGCTGGCACATGCTGGAGAAAGCAGGCGGATGGGCCATGGGGCCACTGGGCTCCTCTGTGCCCTCAAAGTGGGCACAAGGGTCCTGTGCTTCCAGAAAGAGGGTGCTGAGGTCCTTCCTGGTGGGCTCCTGTGGCCCCAGCTGCAGCGCCAGCAGGTCAAGGCGACGGCCCAGGCACGCCAGCTCTGCCCGCAGCTCCAGGTGCTCCTCCTCCAGCACCCGCAGTGCCCGCGCCAGGGGCTGCATCCGCTGCAGTGCCTGCTCCAGCTGCCCCTCCACCGCCCCCCGGAAAGCCTCCAGCTCCTGGCGCAGCTCAGCCAGCTCGGCTGCCCTGGCCTGCGCCAGCCCTTCCAGGCTGACCCCCGGCATGGCAGCAGTACAGGTACCAGCAGGCGCTGCAGCAAGCCCCGCTCAGCTGTCCTCTGCCCTTTATAGGGGTACCGAGGGCACCACCCCTGCCTGGAGGCCAGCCCAGCACGGCTCTGCGCCTGCTGGGCTATTCTTGTCGCAGCAGTTGGGGGTCCTGCACAGGGGTACTGAGGCAGGCGCTGACACTTGGCAGAGTTTCCAGCCCTGGGACCTGGTGGCTCAGTGAGTGGGAGCCCTGCCGAGCGGCCCCCCCACCCTGGGCAGCTGCCAGTGCCCTCAACACCAGCCTGGGGGGGCTGTGGGGCACAGGGGGTGAGGTAGAGCCCCCATGCGGGATCAGCCCCAGACCATTGCCATGCTGGGTGTGCTCCAGGGCTGGAGACCGCCCACGTGCCCCTTTACCCCAGTGCCCTCCTGCTCCTGGCCGGCATCACCCACGACACACCAACATCTCCAGCCCCAGGCTGGTACCGGTGTGAGGGCTTCAGCCACCAGCTGTGATTTTTGGGGGCCCTCATCCCCCCCACACTGCCTGACAAATGCCCCAGGGGGAGCAGGTCCCTGCACAATGGGCACAGCTGGCACCCCACCAGTGAGAGGACACGCTGCAGCGGCCACTGTCCCCAGATCCCCGCACCCCGCTGGTCCCTCCGACCGAGCCCTACCTCGCAGGGCTGCCAGCACTGCTGCTGCTGCCACCGCCTCCTCCTCCTCCCTGCCAGCTGGGAGCACACCTGGAGGCCACGTCTCCCACCAGGCAGCCAATGGGTCCTGAGCCCCGCACCCTGCCAGGCAGCACTGCTAATACCTTAATGAGAGCCGACAGGCTGCTCGGGCCAAGCCTGCCCAAGCGCATTAGCTGCCTCTGCAGGCAGTGAGCTGCCCCTAGGCAGCAGTACCTGCCAGCTAGTGCAGGCAGCACTTGAGGGCAGCCCTGCCAGGCTGAGGGCACTGCCTGCTTCATACTGGCGAGGGCTGAGCCAAGGACAGAGTGAGCCAGCGGTGCCATGGCCACCAGTGGTGCCATTTCCAGCAGTAGTACTGTGCCCGCAGAGGCAGCTGGGCAAGCGCAGGACCATGAGCGAGGCAGTGCCTCACTTAACATCCTGGCTCCTGCCAAGGCTGCATGCGCGAGCGCCTCACATTACCCTAGATGGCCAGGAGCAGATAAAAGCACTCAAAGGGCTGTGCGTGTGGGGCTGCCTCCTGTGTGCACCCACCCCTGCCGCCCCCAGCACCGGGGGGGACCGCACCCTGCTTGCCCCTGAAAACAGAGCAGAGGGATTTTCCGCCCCCCCCCCCCGCCCCCCAGTCACCGCCAAGAATCCCTCCTGGGCCAGGGGGGCTGAGGCTGCTGCTCTGCTGTTGGCTCGGGATTGCAAAGCAGGAGGAGGCAGGACCCCAGCCCACAGCTCCAGGCTGGGTCAGAGACCCTCAGGGAATGCCCCCCGGGAAGCCTCCCTAGTGCCATGGCCAAGGTCCACTCCCAGGAGGGAAGACAGAGGTGTGGGTGGCGATGGGTTTTTCCCTGAACTGCTGCCACCCTAAAAGGTGTTTAAAACAGAGAGACCCAAAAAAGGCTCCCAGCCCATGTCCCCCCACCCCACCCAGTGTCTGCATATACAGTGGCACAGTCCAGGGTGCAGGGGGCTCATGTGGCTGGGGCTGTGGGTCCACATGCAGACCCCAGGGTCTCTTTGGGGGGGGGGGGGGGGGGGGGNTTTGGGGGGGGGGGGGAGGGGGGGGAACCAAAAAACAAACCCAAACCAAAACAGAGCTTCTGGACCATGCTGCCAGCACCAACCTGCCTGCTCCAGTCACTGCTCCCCACTCCAAGCCCAGGACCCCCATGCCATGCCCAAGTGGGGCACGGCCCCATGGCACCTAGTCCCTCTGGGCACTCACCTTGGTGACGTTGCTATTGATGCTGCTGATGCTGCAGATGCTGCTGCCGCTGCTGGGGACGGCAGTGATGCGGATGGGGGTGCTCCGCAACCCCAGGGTCACCTCTGCAAGGGGAGGGAGAGGCACACAGGGTTTACCCCAGCCTAGCAGGCTCAGCCCCATACCCGGGGAGCAGCTCCGACCAGGCTGCCTGGCTGCCGCATGCATCCTGCCTCAGCGGTGGGCACTGAGCTCTGGCACAGGAGAAGGGCTCTGGGAACAGCCAAGGAACAGGGAAGCCAGGCCCCCCTCACCACCCTGGCTCATCCTCCTCACCAATGAAAGGCACTTTCTGCAGTGCTCCAGCTGGAGCCAAGACACCCCGGTGGCCCCAGAGGCATCCCAAGCCAGCCACATCTGTGGGCAGGCAGGGCTGGATCAGTGGCAGGACTGGATCAGACACCACGCAGCAGTGGGGATGGGATGGAGCAGGACAGTGTGGACTCCCCTGGACCATCAGGTCAGTGGGGTCAAAGCATGAACATGCGGCAAAGGATGAGGCAGGGGGTTGGGGAAAGAGTCTGGGCATGAGTGTGGCAGGACGGTGGGGATGGGGACAGGTTGCAGGGCCAGATGGCCTCCCAGTACTGAGATGCCCATAGCAGGCTGAGCTTCCCTGCCAAAGGGTGAGGGCTGCCAGGCACGCTCCTGCCCTCTGCTCTTCTGGCAAGGCTCATGCTCAGCCTCTGGGCTGCCAGCAGCCAAATGCCACTGCTGCTGCTGACGCCTCCCATCAATGCCTGCCTGGCCTATCACTACCCACCTGCCCATTGCTGCCCACCTGCCTGCTGGTTTCCACCGGCTCACTGGTGCCCGCCACCCTGTCAGCGCCCAATAGCCCACTCGCACCCATTTGTTCCACTGCCTGACTGTGCACATCACCCCATCGGGAGCACTGTCCCATGGTGCTTACACCCCTGCCAGCACCTACCTACCTGCTGGCACCTATCTTGCTCCCATGGTGCCCACCTCCCTGATGGGTGCCCACTTGCCCACCATTTCCAGTCCCACCTCCCTGAGTGATGCCCACTTGTGCTCATCATCCTTACGGTACCCAGCTGCCGCACTGCCCATCTGCCCCATCCTGTCTTCACAATAGGTGCCCCCTGCCCACGCTGCCCATCTTCCCCACCCAGTCTCCCAACAGATGCCACCTACCTGCATCTTCCCCATCCCCCCAACAGGTGCCCCTGCCCGCGCTGCCCGTCTTCCCTGCCCGGTGCCCACCTGCCCGCTGGCTGCTGGGGGTGGCCATGACACAGGGTGCAAGGGGCTGCACACGCCCATCCTTGATCTCGATGGTGAAGTAGGTCTTCATGCCGTCGAGGCCGGGAGCAGGGCCGGGGCCGGCAGGGACTGAAGCCGGGCGCTGCTCTGCGCCTCCACCACCACCGCCCCGCGCGTTTTGAGCGGGCCCCGGCGGGGCCGTGCGGAG
>VYZW01042791.1:0-29395 GCA_013401315.1 Balaeniceps rex | reverse complement strand
GTGAGACAATATTTTAGTGTCCATCAACTAGACTCTAACCCCTTTAGAGCTGGGGCAGTGTTTTTCTCCTTAAACCTCCATTGCACTAGAGCAGCCCAAGAGTTATAGTTCCGTGGAAAGAATTCAATCAATGTCGTCACTAATTCTGTGAATATAGTAGGTCAAATTCAACAAAAATAATATTATCACAGAGAGTGTCAGGGATTCCCTGAACCCGCTTACTCCCTGGCAGTTCCTGGGCAAAGGACATGTCAGATCTCAAGTTTATTCTGAGTTTCAATGCCACCCAGTTGCCTCCAAACACTGGAAGTTCTTGCATGGGCTTTGAGCATCTCCTGCCTTGGGAAGAGGTAGCTTGCTGTTCGTCGCAACTAATTTGTATTGAGCTCTAATTCCTTGTTTGCCTTATTTCCCACCAGTACAAATATTTCTTCTCATCACACAGAAGTATGAGAAGGCAAGACAAACAAAGGATCAGAGGATGACAGAGAGGAAGGAAAACAAAGTGGTAGTAATAATACATTATTCGGTAGTGCCCATCTGTATGCATGGTTCATACACAGTGAAGCGGTCACTTTAGTAGATGGGATTTGCTGCTTACCAGGCAGTAATTTCTTTACAGATTTCTACAGGTGAGATAACAGGATGGATTCTAAGGTGAGAGTAAAAGGAAGGTGATGCAGGAGCTGTGTGGACGTGAGCACTTACTGAGAATGGAAATGTTTGGGGGGAAATGGGAGAAAAAGGTGAGTGAGGCTGCTCTCTGTGAATACATGTGAGGGGTCACTTTGGGGAAGAGTGAACTGAGAAGGGCTTTGAAGGTGAGGACAGAAGGATTGTGTTTGTGGAGAGGGGTGGCAGGATGGGATGGTTTGAATGGAGGCAAGAGAGGCTGACAGACAGTGATATGAGGCAGGAGCAGAGCTCAGCTGCACTATAAATGGGTTGAACAGTGTTGAACAGGGAGTAGCTAATCCTGACGGAAAGTGGGGGAAGGATTCAAAGGTGTGCATGGCTTAGTAGAGACTGCTGGCAGCATGGTCAGCAAAGAAAAATGAGGCAGAGTAAGCTTTCCACGTGTGCAGTTATTGCAGCACAGGGTCATCAGGTGAATAACTCTTGTCAACATCTTCTGGGTGCAGCAAGAAGAAACTTTCCCAACTTCCCTCTTAGGCTGTAATCTGTTTTCCAGTGTGTGGAGGGAAAATGTGAAGAGTTCAGAGCTCTTTTTGCCCCCAAAAGACTGTTTAAGAACAGTCACTGAAGGGATCGTGGTCTGTTTTCTAACAGACCATCAGCTTTACTCTTTGTAATCTAGCTTTTAGTGGAAAGATCCACCATAACTGCAAACTGATGCAAACTTTTACAAGGTCTTCTTTAATAGCCCTTAACCTCTTTTCAGAAATTCTAGAAAGCCAACAGCCCGGTTGATGACATTTATAATCTACTTCTCTACCACTTGAGAGAAATGATAGTATTAACCTAGCCTTCCCTCCCCAAAGAAGTGACAGCTCCTTGTTTGGTCTTATGTCTCCTGAGGCTGGCAGCCTGTAAACGGGTTTTCCATCATTGAAGCGAATGGGAGCCAGAAGCTACAGCCACTAGTCCATCACTTTAGAGGATGACCAATATAACCAGTTTTCAGTCCTTCAAGAGCATGACCTCCACCTCTTTGCTGTCTTTGCTATGTCTGAAGAAATGAGCTACCTTGGAAATTTGCATCCCAGTCTTTCAAGACAGGATAGTCCTTATTCTAATTTCCATGTCTATCTTTTAAGCAAATAATTTATGGCAAAACACTTTAAGGTATTGTCTTCACTGTGGCAATGCACTGAATTATTGTTCTGCCCACACAGAGAAAAGAAGCAGCAAGTCAAAGATTTAGCAATTTGGCATTGATTTCTGTCACTTGGCAGCAAATACCATTCGTGTTGAGAGGCGGCTGCCCCCAGAGTGCCCAAAAGAGGGGGAGGCTGTCATTTCCTGAGCTCTCTCCTCAGTTCCTCTCCTTCCACCATCTGTCTGTCAGCACACTTCATGAATCCCCAAATATTGTTTCTCACAGATTTTTAAAATGCTGAATTTTGAAGACTGTCAGTTCAGTCCCTACATGCACACACACAAAACCCAAAGAGAAAGCAACTATGTGTGTGTGTGCGCGCACACGCACGTACATGTATGTAAAGGGATTTCAGAGAAAGATATTACATTCTTACAAATTCATTACTGCTGCCAAACTTATTGTTTCTTCTGTTAAAGACCAGTTGGGGAAAAAAACACTAAAAAGCATCTGTCCAAAAATGCAATGTCAAATGCTTCTGACCATGATGGCCCAGGTCCTCTAGTGTCTCAATTGCTGCTCTTCTTTTGAAGTTGTTTCAGATGTGCTTGTTATATACAGCTAAAGATCGGACTTGTGGGCTTTTGCTCTGAGAGATGATTTAATATTTTATGCAAAGTGGTTTTAAATTTTCCAGAGATGCTTTGTCAACCCTGATTTGTTTGAATGTGACCAGGATGTATTGCATTTGCTGTAAAAAAGAAGATGCTGTGAGGTTAGTAGTGCAGATGTACAGTGGGAAAAAGGCAGTTAACTGGAATGACTTCCAATGCAAAGCAAGAGACCTCATCCAACTTATCCCTCATGCTGAATGAGATATTACTTGAGTATGTACTTGGCTCTGGACTGAAAAAAACGAAATGTTTATCGGGCCTTTAACACTAAGTACCAGTATCTCAGTCGTAGGTATCTACAGCTTCTAAGTGGCCACAGCCATGCGCAGTCATCAGACTATGCAGTCATCAGACTACGCTCCATACAGTCATTTAGGAAGGAGGTAGTCCCAAGAGTGCTGAGTACAGATCTCAGCTCTAAGCTCTGTTACTGGGAGGAGAAATGAAAACTGTGGCAACTCAAGCACTATGCGCAGCCAGGGCTGGTGCATCCCAGTTAGAGGATATTAGTCACTGATATTTGTCCCCCTGCTGATTCCCAGAGACAGTTTTAGCAAACCTCTTGGACTCCCAGGATGGAGCCTCTAGGGTCATCCTCATTTTCCTTTGCTCTTTCAGGTCCTAAATGGTTAAATTATTCTGCTCATTGAGCCAGCATTCAGTTTGTTTGCAGCCTGAAACATTTGTACAGCTTTGTAGTAACATTTTGAGACAAATCATCCACAAGAATTTCAAGGTCATTCCCGACCGAAGAAATTATGTTCAGAGCAGTCCTTGGGGCCCCTGTCCAGCCTCAGCACAGGGAGTCGGGAGGTTGTGCCAGCAGGACAATGAAAGTCAATGGATTTCAGCTTGTGCACAGCTCCTCATTTGCCTTGATTTAAAGGTCCCAGTCTCAGTCCTTTATGGTGTATTTAGGCTTCCTTATAGGCCTCCAAGGGACCGCAAGCTTCTTTATTTCTTAAAAGTATACCTTGTTGCTGTAATTGAAGCCGTTTTGTTACTGTAATTTCTCCCTAATATTACAGTTCTAGTCAAGTGTTCTTTCCCTCTGGAGGCATCAATTATTATGGGTTTTGAATAGGCCTCCCTTCAGTACACATACTTTCACTCCCAATGCCAAAATCAGGTCACTGCAATTCTCTTCCCTAATAAAACACAGTCCCGTGTTTCTTCTTTCAAACCTGATGTATAACATGCGTACTGCCAACTAATTCCACTCCTTACCACCCTGTTTAAAACTCCTGCCATATTTAAGAAAAACTAAAGGGTACTACAGGTTTCATGGTATTTTCTACATTTTCTTAGTTTTCATTAAGACATTGCGTGTCCAAAGTCCAGGGAGAAGTTTGTACGGTTTATGAAGGTACTGAACCCATGTATATGTGTACGTTGGTGAGGGAGCAGGGGAGCGAGCCATAGTAGTGCACTTTGTGAAGGGTGTTCAGCTGAAGTGAAAATGGCATGGGGTTCATCAGCTAACTGCAGGTTTTTCTGTAAGTTGTGGTATTTTGACACCTGGTCCCCATGACTCGATCGAACTCAGCAGTGAGTCCTCACTGCTGTGCACCTTGTGCCTGTTCATGGATTAATCTGCGTGACATCTCTGGGGATGGGGAGGGACAAGCTCTGTATCACAGACTGAGAACTGAAGCGTGGGTTTGTCTTTTCTTTTTTTTGCATAGCCATGAGAAGCAGAAGCTGTTAAGCTCCAAATGTCACCTGCAGACTCCCTTTAAATACATATATCAACTAAAGTTTCCTATTTGCAACCAAGCTAATACTCTGTGTTATTGGATTCATCTTGCTTTATTACAATTATTTGTTTCACAGTGTTCAAACCAAGTGCAGCTTTGCATTTTTGTGAATGATTCCCCCGTGAAACCCTAAAGATGCTTAACTCGGGTGTATGTAGTAGTTATCACTGCACCATCTGCCCTAAAACTTGCACTTTTCATGAGATGCCACTGCTGGGACATCTGGCACTAAAAATATGTTTTCTGCATCATCTCACAATTGAGGAGGATGCCACGGCTGTTCAGCTCCACAGGAGATTCCTTGAAGCATCCTTCTGTTATCTAACAGGTTCTGCAATGAAGCTATAACACTAAACTGGCCAGGGAAGGAATTATGCTATTAATGGAAGGCTGTGGTTTTGCTTTATGGCTTGGATTGCTGTTAGAAGGGAGTGGCACTTGTGTGATGGATTGATTGATGTGTAGCCAGTCTGTCTTATATCCTATAAATCAATAGTTGGTGTGATAGGACTAAAATGACTATGTAATATACTGTAAGTCAGCTTCTATTATCCAAAAGCAAAAGAACTGCAAAATCGATGCACAGCCATATTTCTCAAAGTTCAGCATGTCTTAGTGAACTGTTTCTATGTAGCTTGAACCTGCAGTGTACCTGAATTTCCTTCTTAATTCACAGAATATTTTCCCTCTTAAAGATGCACACAAAATATTGTGTGTCGAGACCGGGCAATATGAGTAGGTCATACAGTATGAGTGTGAGTATGTCCTACAGTATGAGTACGTCAGCAGCTTGGTGCTCCTGTGTGCTACACAATTTTTTCCACCCTTGGCAAAAGCCACCATACGAGCCTGTGTGTTTTCTTGTAGGAGGTGGAGCTGTGCCGCATTAGCAGCCAGGAGAAGCTGGGGCTGACTGTCTGTTACAGAACCGATGACGAGGAGGACACGGGGATCTACGTCAGTGAGGTAAGGACATGGCGATGGGAGGAACATGGGAGATACTGGTGGTGGAGGGCTGAACGTGCTAGGGAATGTAAGGGCAAGTGCTCCGAGACCAGAGTGTAGAAGTGTCGGCCATCAGCCAGCACATGTCACTTTCAATTCATTTAGATTATCGGTTTAAATTATGTTACCCCAGCAGTGTAATTATGACTAGTGATCTTCTTTAATCTGAATGCTTTTAACTACAACATCATAGTTAGGGAAATACAAAGCAGTCTGAGCATGGTCTGAATTTTGAAAGAAATCTGCCCTTATGTGGGAAATCAGGCACAGTTTTTAAGGAGAAAAGCACCTTTTCCACACCCTGCTTGCATTCGCCCCCTGCTATAGCCTCAGTAATCATAACAGTGGATAATAATTTTTTTATTATTTGTGGTTTTGTTGCAGTTGTGTTATGCACAGACATACCACAGGTGGGTGGAGAGAGTATCTTGGGAGAGGGATATGTCAGAAAGACTAACAATTTTTTTTTTGCCATACAAAAAATAGAATACTGGATACTGAGATGGGATGAACCCTCAGTTTTTCATTGGCTTCACCATGAAAACATGGCATCCAGCACATGTCACAGAGGGTTAGTGTTTCACAGGGTCAGTCTACAATAATTCCAGGCACACTAGCTCCCTTTGAGTCTCCAGCCATTTCAAAGAGGTTTGTTGTTCTGGATAAAGCAGAACTCTTGTGAGTCCAAGCTCATTGGTGAGTCCAAGCTCACTGGTGATTGTCCTGCGTGAACTGTGTTGCCAATTTGTCACTTTTGTGACATGTTGAACCAAATTTGGACATTAGGAAAAGGTTCTTCACTGAGAGGGTGGTCAATCACTGGAACAGGCTCCCCAAAGAAGTGGTCTGGATGACGTTCTTAGTCATATGGTTTAGTTTAGGTAGTTCTGTGAGGAGCAGGGAGTTGGACTTGATGAACCTTATGGTCCCTTCCAAATCGAGATATTCTGTGATTCTCTGATTCCAAATTCTGAGTGAAGCTCATGGACAAAGAGGATCGGTAGAGAGAATTCTCTTACATATCAGTAAATGGGGATGAAGACAAGATTGCTCATTCACAGGCCAGCAGCAATGTCAAAGAAGCTGGAAAGCCAGCCTTGGAACAAGAATGAGGAATTAATATAAAACTACCCAAGAATAAGTCTTCCACCAGTTGTATAAGCGCTGCTGTTAAAGTCTGTTTGACCTTGTAAGGACAAAGAAAGTACAGGAATCTCTTAATACACTCCAGGATTATATCTGAAATGTGCTGGTTTTCCTGCATGGTAGAAATTTCTCAGACCTTTTTAAGTGAACATAATTATATTGTCTTTCATACTTGATTAAGCACTTCAGAATCATTTTTTTCTATTACAATGCACAAGAAGCAAATAATATCTAACAGCTGTAGAGGATGTAACCTGCAAACCAAATGCTCAACTCAAATGTTTGGTTTGAAAAAATAGCTTATGGCATGACAAGGCAAAATAAATGATTTAAGATAACCATCAAGTGGAAGGTGATAGATCGAATTGCCCTGCAATGAACAGTAGGTCATTGCTCAGGGATGAGCTATAGTGACTTTGATAAACTGCTAATGGAGCCCTAAACATCTATTTAGGTTAAACTAACTTAAAATTAACTGACTCAGACCAGGAACGATATACAGTACTGTGAGTGATCTATACAATCCTTTTGTATAGATCCTTTGGGTTTTTTTGTTGTTTCCTTGCAAGCTGCAAAATTCCAGAGGACGTAACAGATTGGTAACTGAGACAATCATTTAATAGTAAATGTTTCCATGAATGAGAAATAAACCTGCTTCTTTCCCAAAGACAAGGCTCATTTGCATATGGGTATCAACTGCTGCAGAACCACCTCAGTCCATAGTGAACTTCCAGAGCAGAGGGGCTCTGTCATTAATTCTAAGTGCTCTGACAGCTGAAGGTTAATGCCTGATGGTGCCGTAGGAAAGTGTTAATCTGAAAATCCTATGCTCCCAACCCTTTCCGTCTTTAGGCTTTTATCTGAAATGAGCTTATACAATCATTTAGAGAACTGTTGAGTTCATATGACTGTAAAGGAAACTTCAGGTTGCCTCTGTACAAAGTAAAAATGCTACTTTTTCAAATTATGCAGCTGTTATCATTTCCAGTAAAAATCTTTCCATGTTCAGTTACTGGATATTGTCCTGTGCAGGTTGATCCAAACAGCATTGCTGCCAGAGATGGACGGATCCGTGAAGGAGATCGCATTTTGCAAGTATGTGACAATAGACTCTTCCTTAAACTCTTTCTTCAGACAAACGCGCAGTGCCCTCTTCTCTGTGGACTGTTAATGAGGGAAGGTAGTTCTCTTTGTTACTGTGATCGATGAGAAAATCCATGTCTGTCTGTTTTTTAACACAATAGCCGGGAGCTAGAGTGCATGTACTGAAAAATGAGAGTGACAAACTCGTTCTGGCTCATGCCCTTATGTCCCATGTCTTTTTTTGCCATATTTATTAGCAAATCTCATTTCCCCTATGTTCATCTCAGTGTCACATTCTAAACAGGGATCCTGCAGACATAAATATGAGTGTCAGAGACTTGCTGATCATTCAGTGATTGCATAAATTTGGATAAAACTCACTTGTGCTGAGCATAGATGGTAAGAGTTTTCGTACAAAAGATGTGCTGTTAGTGAAGGATGATCTTGAACGTACTTGAGGGGGGGATTCATTAGCTTTTGTTAATATTTTCTTTCCTCCACCAATAAAACATCACTTTTCTGAGTTCTTTTCTAATCCACCATCTTGGCTTTTTTTTTTCCCTTTGTTTCTATCAATCCACCCATTTAAGGAGCTGCCCCAAAGATAGCAAAGCCCTGTGGGCGAGGGTGGCCAGCTGCTGGCTCTGGAGGGTGGGCAGTCTACCTGTACAGAGAGGGAAGTAGCTAGAATAGTAGTGGGTTTCCATTTTCAACTGGCAGGGAATAGTACGTTTTTTGCACTAGTGACAAAATCACAAAACAGCTACCAAAAATCAGTAGACTGGAAAGTCTTTGCTGTATTGTAGCATTTTAGTTCTGGTTCCCAGTCGATTTCCCTTGTATTTTGAACTTTTTTCACTGAAGCCCCAGAAGTGGTTCCTGGTGTGACAAGTCACTTTTCTGTAACCAGTTCTGTAATTGCCCTTCATTGATTTAGGCACAGGAGCTTTCAGGTTATTGCAAGATCGGCCTGTTCCTTCCCTCCAGTCTTTTCATTTCTGCAGGAACCGTCTTTGCTGAAACCTGTCACTCTATCTGTTACCCTGGCATTGGCTTTGGGAGTCTAGCTAACATAACAGGGGCTATGAGCTGGCTTACCAAAGTGGCCCGTCTTTTGGAGAGGAAATAATAAGTCACATTGTAATGTCAGGGCCCACTCAGGGGCTGCTGGTTTATTCTCTGTGTGGTTGGGAATGTGAAGATGTTCACAGGATGGTGCTGCCCTCCAAAAGACATGGACGCTGTGGTGCAAGGGCAGTGAGCCCCTAGGTGGGACTTGGGGTGGCAGGGTGATGGGACCACGTCATGGGGTGCGGCTAGGAGTGGAAAGTCAGCGCACTGTCTTGTGCATCTTTCTATAAAATACCTACTGAAGAGAGCAAATTGTATTTTTAACTTTCAAAAGCCAGAAAAAAGTCTTGTTTATTCGACCAAGTAGAAACAACTTTCATTCCTACTCTATGCATTTCAAAATGAGGAAATATTATCTGCTCCTTTCCTTGCTTTCTAAAATTTCTGGGTGAAGTGGAGAGCCAACAGCAGTTCAGGCAAACATTCTCCAGTTCCTAATGAAATTCATTTCAATTGTGAGTAAAGGCTCTGGGGGCGAGAGAAAAGCATAGGTAATTCTGCCTTCCTTTTGTAGACTGGAGCATTACTTTAATGTCAGTGCTGATATATAGCTATGAGTTTGATCATTAAAGTTAACACCCAGAGAGTTATGTGGGGTTTACTTTCATATCTGAAAACACATTGACCCTCTATCTACTCTTATTGATGAGATAACTCAGAGAAATAGAAGGTGACAATGCCATTATGGGGGGATTACACTGAGGCTGGGAGAGAGCCGGATCCTTGAGTGTGGGGGCATTTTCTGTGGGTGGCGGATGGCATTGGTTAAGGCTATGGGGGAGACACTCTTTTGTGTATTTCTCATGAAATCACAGCAGGTTTCCTCACATTTTTGAAGCTGAAACTATCCCCTTCTCATTCTCACAAACTTCACACCTCTCTGGTCACCTTTACAGTCTTCTTAAGCATCTGAGAGCAGCCTGAGTACTTTACATCAAATGTTACAAAGTCAAGGGAAAGGTTTTATAAGGACAGTCCTAGTGAGACCTGCCTAAACTTCTGCTATTTTTAGCTGTGAACCTCGAGGCTGACAAGTGCTGTCCATGGGTGTGAGATGCTGTGGGGCAGGCTGATCCTGCTTGTCGCCCGTGATGGTGCAGATGGTGTGGGGTGGGCACCTCCAGGCTGTGCAGGGCCAGCAGGGCCGCCACCTCCGGGGTCGGCGAGAGGCAGTTGCTTGGCTGATAGGAATCGCCAGAGCAGCCACCGTGGCTGGGGGCGTTTTGCACAAGCTGGAGATCTGCTCCTGGGCCTCTGTGGCTGCATCTCTGCTTTTCAGGTTAGGGCAGCTCTGCGCTACCAAATGGTTGTCTGGTCTCCCACAGACCACAGCTATCCCTTCATGTAAGCTTTGAAGGGTCTCAGACATTTCACTCATTGCCAGTTAGGTGATCAGGGTACATTGGGGTTTTCTTTAATCTGAATTTAAGCTGTGTTTTTGAGTCAGGACTTTCAGGCCAAACATACGTGCAGAAATGCAACTTTCTCTTTACTTTTCAACCAGGAACTTCCTGCTACTTTGAAATCACACCCTTACAAAATTTTATTTCCCCCAAATATTCAGATCCTTCCAGTTTTGTTTTCACCCATTTTCAAATAGACCAAGTATTTTTTTTTGTTGTTGTTGCCACAATGAGAAGAATCCACTTTTTGTGCTGTGAATTGGACAAAACCAAATTCGTATGGAAAATAAGATTTCTATTTCATTCCCTCAATAAAGGGCTTTGGACAATGCAAAATGTGTTTGTTACCATGTAGTCATGGATGTGGGTGTTTTAATGAGGTGACAGAATAGGAGAAAGGTAGCGAGAAAAGCACGTTCTCATTGGAGAACCACTTTTGTTTTGATAATCCCCTTGTAAGGGGGTTACATATGTTTTGTGTCGTTCTGGATACTAAGCTGTCCACACAAATATAAAATGATTAAATGGAGCAGCAATAAGCAGTGGCCTGTAAGTATTGCCTGGTGAGAGATAATACTGTAGCTCTCTAATTGGCTCTCTATCAGCATACAGTATGACTGATTTCAGCTGTAGCATTACCAGTCTTGCTTCCACCAGCACTATTATCTCAGAGTGACACTTCCATTACTCTGAACGGAGAAAGATGAACGTCACCTGTCAGGGGCTGGTTAATTGTGTTGCTAGATGTATGTTACCAGGGCGCAGGTTGGACATTTATGAACATAACTGCTTCCTCTGATGTCCGCCATCCTTCAACGATCGATACAGCTCTTACAGTAAGCGCATAATTGAGTGAAGGCACTTACCACTGAGGGGCTGAAGATGAGCCCGTTGTGCGAGTTTCATTGTCCATACATTCAGCACAAATGAGCTGATATCTGCCCTTTATTGTGTGTTGCTTTGTGGAAATAGAAACTAATGTGCCACTTTCATTTGTTTTCTAGATAAATGGCCAAGATGTCCAGAATCGGGAAGAGGCAGTGGCATTGCTCTCCAGCGAAGAATGCAAGAAAATTGTGTTGCTGGTTGCAAGACCGGAGATGCAGGTTAGACTAAACAGATGCACTGAGCCAGAACCTGGGTTATACTGTACATTGACTATCACTGTAAGTAATGAACTGCTGAGAAATAGAAATGCCAAAGCTCCTGACAAAAGGAGGAAACAGATAATTGCAGAGCTTTGCCCCTGTTTAGCCAACAAAGAAAATAACATGATATTACTAGGGCTTGTTCTCCCAAAACTAAGCAATTCCTTTCCAGCAGACAGAGTAAGCAGGTATACAAATAAAGTTGACAACACTAATATGATATTAGTAAAATATGAAGTAGAACTTGAAAACTATGTATTACTTGTTAGACGGTTCTTATTTGTTCTGGGGATAAATTTCCCATACTCACCTCAGTCATTTATATGAACTTACACAAAGCTGTAGCTGGTCACTGGTGATGGCTCTTTTCATCCTATGCGCTTATAAGCAGGCATTTAAACTGTTCATTTATGTACCAATTATGGGACTTTCACTACAATACCATTCAGCAAACCTGGATCTCATTATTTTCAAAGCACCCTGGTCACAAAAACCTGCTTGTACATTGCGAATTGTGTCTTGGGAGGTGCATTTTCAAAAGCTTTTAGAAGCATTTCTATGGTTTTAAAAATAAAATTATATCAATGCCAAGAATCTTGCCATGCCAAGAATTTTTTATATCATTGCAGGGGGCAGATGTTAGGTTGATCATCAGACTAAAGGAGAGGTAGAGCGGAAGAAGAGCATTGTTTGTACTTCCCTTTATATTCTGTTTATAGGCCATTGCAAAGCAAAAACACATTATATTGTCACTGTTCTCTCCATCTGCCAACAATTCAGAGTTGGTTATGTTGCCATTTGTCTCTCATGCTATTGATCTGATATTCTCAGTCTCACTAGCTGCATACTCTGTATAAATTAAATTGAATAAGTGTAATTCAGTGCCACTTGGAATCTCTGCTTGAATATGGTAGTTATAAAAGATTCACAGTTTCAGCATTCATTTCCTTTGTTTTTCAGGAATCTAAACAATTCCCATAAAACTGGTGACACAATACAGCAAAAAAAAGGCCATGCATCAGTTTCTATTGGAAAATTGTAGCCCTCACTGGAAGTTGCAGAAGTTTTGATAGAGTTGTTTCAATATTATTCGTACTATTTTTCACTAAGATTTTGTTTTTCAGTAGGGGACAGAAACCCACCCACTTATACAATACATGCCCAGTTCATTCTCTGTATTTGTTTAGACTGGTGAACATGAAAAAGTTACATCAATATGAGATAAGGAATTACTTAGCTGTACCAATATAGCTTCCCATATGGATGCTCCTTTCAAATTATAAAAATGTGTTTTGGTTTGGGTTTGGGTCTTTGGTGTTGGGTTTTTTTGTTTAATTTATGTGTTTTAAGAACATATTCATACAAAACTGAAGAAAAAGCCGTAGTATGTCAGAAATCAGGCTGTCCACAAACTGACTTCTATTAGTTGTGTTGCTTTGACTCTGGTGAAAGACAGCAGGATTAAGCAGGCTTTTATTTCTAGATAGAAAACGGAAATGGCAGTATTGCAATCTTGAAGGGTGACTGCTGAGCACATTCATTCGGTAACAGGGAAGAAAACCTTCTCTGACCATTTATTTGCGCAGTGAATACCGATGAATAATTGAGTTTTGAAATAGGAGGAGCACACAGCCCATTTAATATGTAAACAAATGGCACAGGCATGTGCATTCACATGTGTGTATGTGCACACAGTGTATGTAGTGCACATATATACTCTGCCATATAATTTTTTTATTCTAAGAGCTGTAACATAACATGAGCATTCCCATTAGTTAGGTACTGGGTCTGCCACAATCAAAGCAGCAGATTTGCCCAAGTGAGATTCATCTTTCATCCTCCAGATTTGTTAATCTCTGTGATTTCCTCAAATGAGGGAAATTCAACTGTGTCCTTTATGGTAGAGAAAGGCTGTGTTCACGCTTTCCTGGAAAAAAAAAGCAAACAAGACAAGTAAACAAAACTAGTGGCCAGTACCAGGTGTTTCAGAGAATGGTTTGAAAGTCCCATAAAGGACAAACATAAAAATTACATGTCCTGAAGAAAAAAAGCCTCTTTCTAATCCCAAGCTGTTAGAGGCTGGCTTTGCCAAGGAAAAAGTCTTATGTTCTTTATAAGAGGAAAGCGTTCATTGGCATGGGCAAAACCACATCAGAGTTTGTGAAGGAGACAATGGTTTCCTGCCAATATTCAGCTAGAAGTACCGCACAGCATCAATCACTCCTTGTGTAGCTTTGAACTACTACTTGCTGGTTTGGTGTAAATTTTCTGACTGGCATCTGTGGCCAGAGCTCTCCTGGCTTTGATGCCGCGGTACTTCTGCTGTAGGTGCTGGCCTGTGTTACATTGCTCTTGCTGTCTCAGGACATGAATAGCTGCTACTCTTGTAATTGTCTAATGCTGAGACTTTTAGCGTCTTTTTGTCACCTTCTTCCTCTGGTTCCTTCACCAGCGACAAAACAGTAAGTGTTTCCTTCTGCTACGGTCCCATCGTTGTAGCCAGGAGTGTCACTGACCAGTATTTTCCTTTTCAATGAAGTGTGCCATCTGGCAAGGGATTACAAATACAGATGGATGCGTGCCATGTGCTCAATGAGCACCATGGGAAGAATAGCGTTTTCGGCCAGGAGTGCCTGTTTTATCAGTTCAGAAAGATGTGAAGGGTGCAAAGTGGGTGTGGGGAGAGGATATACTCACTTGACAGAAAACATAGCATCCCCTCCTGTCCTTTTGCAACACTGTCTTCACCAAATGTCAAAGTATTATTTTACACTTGGGGAAAGAAACAAACAAATGGGTGAGCCTTGCTTCCAGGCACACCGTGAAAACAAAAATAACCTCCCTTCAAATCACCACATCTTTCTGTCACCCTCTTCTGTTTGTTTGTTTACCTGGAAGATCAATGGGAAAACGGTGACAGAAACGCAACGTAAGGTTTCTATTGAGGTGGCGGCAGCAGGGCAGAGCGCTGGGACGGAGGTTGTTAGAAGAAAGAGCCCGGTTGCCTCCTGGCCCTATTAGTAATGTTGCCGCTCTTTCAGCACGGGGGCTCTCGGCAGTAATGAACATGACAGCTTCAGGATTATGCGCTGTGCCTTTCATACCTTTTGAAAGGAAATAATGTCTGTGCTGTGCAGTCTCCTTCATTATGAGAGAAAATCAGTCATACTGTTTCAAGAAAGGATAAAAGGCATGAGTGTCCCATTTTTTTTATCCTTCTTTTTCTTCTTCTCTTTTTGAGATGGGAACTCCTACTGCATGGCTTTCTGAAGAGAATCATTAGGATAAAAAGAACTAGTCAAGCAATGCCATTTGGGTTTACCCTGTTTTAGCATGTGTCCTTGCTAACATAATATAATGTACTAATGTATTCTTTGCAGCTGGAAGAAGGGTGGCTGGATGATGAAAGGAATGAATTCTTAGAGGAGTTAAACTTGGAAATGTTGGAAGAGCAGCATAATGAAGCGATGCAGTACACAGCCAACGAGGTGGAGCAGGTAGGACTGCTACTAAATGTGTCATTTGAAATTCTGCTAGGTATACTTTTTTATTAATAGAGAATGAAATGGTATGCTGTAAAATGGAGTCAAAGGCTTTGATAGAATTCTGTCTCTAAAATGCTGTGAACTCCAGCATGCTGTAGGTAAGGAAAAGGAGAACAATAGATGCTTAGGCCCAGTATCACAAGTTAGCAAACAATTTAGGAGGCCGTGAGTAGTGCAGATTTCTCATTTTCTCTGAATTCTCTGAATAATACTGCTTTCGTTCTTTAATTCTGAAGTGTTTGGGGTTTATATTGTTATATTTTATGTCAATTTTTTGTAATGAATTGTATCAGTGTGGCACCTAGGGCTCCAAGTTGAGATAGATGTCCCTCTTGTTGTATGCATGTGAGGTATGAGCCAGCCCTTGCACCAGAGAGCTTGCAAAACAAGATGGAAGAGGTGTTTAAAATAAACAACAGGTGTTTTGGTAATACGAGTGTATTTTTCTTATACCGACAGCGCACAGCTCAGCATTTGTTTTGTTAATGGAGACAAATAAGCAGATTGTTAGCATAGTCTCAGCTTGCTGCTATCCCGACTTTTACCTGCCCATATGTGCTGAAAGCGGTGTGACTATGGCAAAGATGCATGTGCACCCCCAGCCATACAGTTTCATCAAGGGGTGGGTCTTCTCAGTTGTACTTTATTGTGGAAGGCGTAAGTGACCTTATTCACACCTGAATCAGATGTTCTGTCAGCATGCACACCTGTGTGGAGCCAAGGAAATAAAATCCAACTTCACCTCCTGGCTTCTGTGTATGTGTAGCTGGGGAGAAACTGTTCTTTCCACCCACTGAAATTTGTGACTTAGAATTTTTTCCCCATTCTGAATTGCTCAAAAGCAGAGCCTGAGGCATTTTTCTTTTTAATAAAGAGAGGGAGAAAGACTGTGACAGTCTTCCTTCTTCTGGAAACCAGGGAGCTTGTTTGGCTAATGGGAGATCTGGCTTCAAATACCTCACTGTCTGGTCCACATTGGGGGCCTGAACATGCATCTAGCCTGTTTCATCCTCACCTCCCCTCCAGTCATGACACTGGGCTATTGACTAGGTGATAGCTCCTATTAAAGCTATTCACTGCACGTAAATTAAATATTCATTGGGACAGAGACACTGGCAGAATAATTAAGTCAATTATCTGGAATATGATAGATCAGATTACAAATCCTTGATCTTACAAGCGTGTAATTATTTAAACAAAGTGGAATAACTCCAGGGTCAGAGGTGAAGGGAGCCTTGCAACAGGATTTATAGTGGCCTTTTAGTTATGAACCTCTTTTCCAGGCAGTGATCCAAGCCTTAGCTTCCCAGGTTAAATGTGCTAACTACTGCACTGCTGGCTGCTTTGAACTGATATTTGGCATCTTGTTTGTTTTTTTAACCACAAATTTTATCTTGGATAGCAAAAGATTTCCTGTTAGAAAGAACTTTTGTTCTTCACAAAGCAATTTCCTTTGCACAGTGACATTTTCACACAAACCCCCACTTCTGGAGGAAATTCTTCAGCACTTCTATCTACAAACCCCTACTAGCCCCTCACATGATGTGTTGGGGCCTCTGAAATCGCTTCACAGTTGTGACCTTCCACTCCCAAGTTCTTGTCAAGCTTTGGCTTTTTTCACTGAATTTGGGTTGTAGATAGTTTAATTATTGAACAGCAGTGTTCTGTGAAGTGGTTTCAAAGAAGCCATTGAGGTTGCTTATTCCCCGTTGGGATTTTATGCTAAGGATAGGGTTTTTTTTCCCTATTGAGATTTTATATTACTGTAGAAGAGTGCTACACTTGAAAAAATTATGGTCACTTGTGCTCTGTCAGTGTCTGACGTTGGGTTGCTTGAAGTAATTCTAGGACAGCCAGACATTTCTTTGCCCTTCTGATGAGTAATCGAATCAACCAAATGCAGCTTGGTGTGTAACGGGGCGTCAGTAATTTGTGGCAGCTGCTGTCTCTCTGGACTCTATGTAGTGACTCGGCAAGTCAGGAAACTGGTTCTTTGCTCCTTGTTAGGCTGGGAAACCTAGCAGTTTCCTGAGGTGAATCACATAATCCATTGGAGCAATGAGACCACTCTTGTTGCAGCTGCCAGTGGCCAAGCTGAGTATCTTCAAGCTCCCTGGCTGGCCATGGAGATTTCACTCTAATGCCAGCGTTGATTTTTGTGAACCAAAACACAGTCCTCTGGCTTCATTATCATCTGTCGTCATGAATCTTGCGAGCTGCAGGAATGAATACACACTATAGCAGAATATCCTCCCAAATACGAGTCTGTTTTACAGAATGCCATTTTAACATTTAGTATGAGCTGTCACAGAAAAATCTGGTACAGTTTGTAATAGAAGAATTAAGTAGGTAGTCATGTCTTTTCTGTATGTTTTTGAGCCACTCTATAGAATTTAATCAAGGATTGTATCTTCTCTATATAGAATAGTCCAATAAACCTTGAGGAAAGATGTAATTCTCCATTTTTTATAACTCATTGTATTCCTTCCCCTTTACAACATCGCGGTACATTGTGCAGCAGAGATAACTTTCAGAAGAATACCATACATTTGCCATGCAGAAATTTGTATCGGTATCATGGAATATATCAAAACTTATTAAGAAGAGAAAGAATTGGATAAAAAAATTCATTCAAGTTCATTCAAAGCTGAAATGCAGTGAAAATATCTGGGGGGAATTCTTTTTTGAGAGAGGCCTGTTTTAAAAGAACAGCATTGTTTGCAGAAGAGCATTTTCCCTTTTAGTGCACCACTGAAATCAATCCCAGTCTTTCCTCATGGCTGGAGTACCTTGTGGTTAGCCTGCCACTGGAGATTCCTCTCACTGTGGTCAGTCTCCCTCTCACTGTCAGAGACTGACAGGAAAGCCCAGTGGCTACGTTTATTAAAACCTTCGACTGAATCTCACTGCCTTCAAACTTTAGTAGCAGCCTGGGTTTTGAGTCCCAATATACATCATAAGTTATAAAATGAGAATAGAACAGTGCCTGAATTCCTGCAACATTAGCCATTTTATAGGCATGAATGCTTGCTGGAGCTGAAATGCAGAATCTTTTGAGGTTCATTTATTGCTTGATTGTACGCACTGCCAGGTTTGCCTTCTCATTATCTGAGTTCTCACTGCAAAGATGAGGCCTAAGGAGCCCTTTGGTATTTCAAACAGAAGTAATTGTAAATGAGATTGACAACATACATTTGAAAACAAACACTTTGTTTGGAATAGATAACAGATAACACTGACAAAAGGAACGCTCTGACAATTGGAGACTATTTCTTGTTTTTCAGAAGGGACTTAACCTGGAATTAGGCTTGCTACCTTTCAAAATAAAATTAAAATAATCTCATATTGTAAAAGACTGCTCAGTCTACACATGTTTAGGAGCTCTGGCAAGCATGACAAGTCCAGGACAGAAATGCCAGGGGCTATCTTACTTGAGTCACGGTGGATTTCTTAAAAAAATATATCTCAAAAACATGCAGTACAATCAATATCTGTATTACTTTCCATTTTCTTAATTGAACTAGCTGCAAGTATCCACATACTGGGGAAAGATTTAACGTGATATGGATGTCTGCTTTAGGTTGAGAAGAATCTGATTGTACGGGCACTTGTTTCTTCCTGGCAGGGAGGGGAACGCAAAGTGACTACCTGACATTCAGGTGCCTATACTATAGGCACTCACATTTGGTGAAATCAGTCCCACCCATCTGATTTCTGTTAGACTGGAAAGATGGAGTTTGCTTTGTTTACATCTTGTGTGTGTGTGTGTTAATTATGGGTAGTGTAACTTGAGTAGATGGCGGTGTGTTATATTCACTCAGTCTAAATCAAGTGGAAGTTGAAGGAGCGAAGTTTAAATTGTTGATAAAAGTGGTGTGCGAAACAAGAGTCACTAATTCTGGAAGTGTTGATTGCATGGGCCCAAACTGTAAAGTCTGTTTCAACACCTATACAAATAGATACATGAAGGGATTTTTCAGAAGTGCTCAAATATATGCTTTGGTGGTGTGGCACCCTGATGGAGACATTAGAGGAAGCATCACGCAGCTCAGCTCCTGTAAGCTGTATAACTGTGCTAACACGGTATGCATAAGCCCTCTTTAGGGGGTAAGATGCATTTAGTCATACGGATGCAAGTTGTGCTACATCGCTCACCTTCAGGGTCAGTGAGCAGATCCTGGTCTTCCTTGTTTGCTAGTGTAGATGGAGCCCTGCATTTGGGGCAGGCACCCAAATTGCTGGCTGTTCTGCAGCACAGCCCTCCCAGTGCCTGGGGGAGCTGTTCTCCCTCATGTCAGTAATTAATTATTTTCCAGAGCAGTGAGAAGCACGGGTTACACAGTGCAGTGGCCAGAGTGCAATGTAGGTGACCCAGACTGGAGTCACTTCTCTGCTGAAAGGTTTGGGGACAGAGGAGGTCACTGGAAGCTGGAGCAGCTCCAAAGCAGGTGAGAGAAGGGACCAGAATAGCTTATGTAGTGGCACTCACCTGGAGGAGGTAAACTAGAAAAATACAAAATTAAACCTAAATCTCCAGCATTCCTGGTGAATGCCCTGGCCACTTGGCTAGTTGGGGTGCTCTTCTTTCTGTTTACTTGGTTTTCATGAAGAATTCTCTAGACATTTTTTTTTCTCTCTGTAAAATATGACATTTTGGAACTCTTAAAAAACAGGTGATATGGGAAGACATTGCATTCCCACCACTTCTCCAGCTACTCCTGAAAAGGGAACTAAAGTGTTGCAGCCACTTTAGAAAAATTAAACAAGAGCCTTAATAAAAAATCTCCCAGTATACTTTATACACCTTCACAGCAATGCATAAACTGAGGAAAGAAAGATTAGGTAAGTGATAACTATAGAACAATTCTGCAATAGTTAGTTATTTAGAGTGTTATTGGTACTACTCTTCATATTGCTTCTTCCTGTGACAACAAGATACCCCTGTTTTTTAAGCAGATAAGTAGAAAGATCTGAGAGGATCTCACATTGGGAAAATATGTACCATCGAATTTTTAAAACTTGCAGAATTTTCATGGAAGTCTGGCTTTGTCCCTTGCAATTTCAAAATCTAGTTTCTAGAAAATTCTGACCCTACAACATCAAGAAACATTGAACCTCGACATGATCTCTTGAATAACACTGAATACATTCTGTCCCATGACGTTTAAATTCAAGGGGAGAGTTTCTCCCCATTTGGGGAGAGTGAGAGAGAGTAATTGGCACATTGCCAGTGTGGCTGCCAAAGCTGTGTGAGAATCATACATTTATTGTGCATTTTGTTATCAGCTCCATGATGTATGTGCAAAAGGATGAGTGTAAAAGGTATGCTACAATTTTGCAAGTCTTGTCTAACAACAAATTGCTAGAACATCTTTTCAGCCATTTTTAACTGGTCTGTCACAGACACTGAATTCTCCTGGTGTTGTGTTTCAGTATTTATTTTATTCCACTATTACGTTGCATTTGGGGGGTGGAGGTTATTTTTGTTTTTCTGAGACTAGGCCATTACTTTTTCCTAACAATTGAAGAAAGGAAACTGGTTGAAGGGGGTGTGATTATGAGGTGCACATGAAGAGAGGAGAAAGAATGAGATAGAAGACACATTTTCATCCTGTTTTACTGTCTGTCAAAGTAGAGAAAAAGGGAATTATGACAGTGGCCTCTTTGAGTTTGTTTCCTTTCACTGGGTGCACTGTACCTTTTTTCTCCCTTGATTATAGCTAGCATTATACATAATTATGCAATTATACCTCCTAAAAGAGAAACAGCGTTTGGTTGGGACTATGTGCACTTAGATATTTGGTGAACAGGCCATATAAATTGCACTCTGCATGATTGCTCTGTAAGGCGAATGGGGGAAATTCTTTGCTTATCCAGTTTGAAAAATAAAAAGCTCTCTTCAGAGAGGTATTATCTCACATTCTTTGTGAATATAAATAGGTTGAGAATATAAATAGGTTAGGTACAATGAGTGGAGTGTGAATTAAAAAACAACAGCCTAAAAGCTTGACATTATGCCCATGGCGAGCACTCAATGTTGTTCTACGCTTAATGGTAAAAGGCTGTTTTTATTTCTAAGGAACATAAACTCTAACTAGGGAACAAAAATGGTCTCCAGGGATGCAATGGAGAGAGGTCTACTTGAGCGAAATCCTAGAATTGAAAATGAACAGTCTTTCGGAAAAAGACTACTGAAAACAAGAAGTGTGACAGAGGGCCATGGAGGGTGTAGTGGAACAGGCTAGCCCTCTGCGGGCTTCAACCCTGCCTGTCTCCATGGAGCAAACAAGGAGTTCACTGGTTAAAAAAAAAAAAGCCCTGCTGATGAAAGTAGTCTTTTTGCACCCTCTTAGATTGTACTAGTCATTGTTTGATTGGCTGCTCGCTCTATTTTTTTGAAGTGATACCAGTACTGAAGCTTTTTCCCAAGTTTGAGAAGATTTCAGCCCCACCAGTCTCTGGCCATAATCCAGAATCAAAAACAGTGCACCATCTGGTCATCATTATCTTAAAGCACTGCAAAGAGATGGCTTAGCTAGAGTGGGAAATATTTCTTTCCAGAGTTTAGAAGATATGTCACTGGTGCTGTAATTCATCTACTTCACTCGGTATGGCCACCACAGCATGACTCTCAGAAATGTTTAAAAGCTATGAGCAGTAGGACTGCTGTTTAGTGATCTGTTTTAATTCAGCTTAAATCAGGTCCCAGCTGTTTAAGCAAAACAGAGCTGGAAAATATTCTCATGTAATATGGTCTGCATTTGATAATCATTTTGGTTTGCTCATTTTTTTAGCCAAAGAAACATGAAGAGGAGGATGGCACTACAGACACTGCAACCTCATCATCCAACAATCATGAGAAGGACAGTGGGGTGGGACCTACAGATGAAAGTCTGCGTAATGACGAGAGCTCAGAGCAGGAAAATGCACCTGAGGAGCAGAACGGCGCTACCCTGCAGAGCAAACGGGAGCTGGGCCACAGCCAAGATACGTTAAGAAGTGTTGAGCTCCAGTGCAATGAAAGCTTTGTGTCTGGGGAATACGTTGAGTCTGATTTCATAGGAAACCCAGAGGAAGAATGTGAAAGGTTTCGGCAGCTGTTGGAACTGAAGTGCAAGATTCGAAACCACGGGGAGTACGACCTGTATTACTCGAGCAGCACAATAGAGTGCAACAGAAGAGAGCAAGATGGAGTGGAGCATGAGCTGCAGCTACTCAATGAGGAACTGAGGAACATTGAACTTGAATGTCAGAATATTATGCAAGCTCACCGGCTCCAAAAAGTGAGGGATCAGTACGGAGACATTTGGGCTTTACATGATGAAGGGTTCAGGAATTATAACACCAGCATAGATGTACAAAGAGGCAAACTGGATGACATCATGGAGCACCCTGAGAAGTCCGACAAGGACAGCTCCAGCGCCTACAACACGGCCGAAAGTTGCAGGAGCACTCCGCTGACTGTGGAGCGATCCCCCGATAACTCTCTCCAGAGGATGATCAGCATAACCAACAGGAAAAACCTGAGGAGCTCAATCGTGGCTAATCAGTCATCCTCCGGACAAAGCAACAGGGAGACAACCTCTGCCAAAACCAAACCCACTGAGCAAAACAGTGCTGCTGAGGACGCAGTGCTGGCATCAGAAAGTGGCAAATTCACAGACCAGGAAAAGCAGAGCAGCGAGCACATTCCCTACCTGTCTCCATATCACAGCTCTTCTTACAGGTATGGGAATATACCTGCTCATGCAAAGCATTATCAAAGCTATATGCAACTGATCCAGCAGAAGTCTGCTGTGGAGTACGCCCAAAGCCAGCTCAGCCTGGTGAGCATGTGCAAAGACTCGCAGAAGTGTGCGGAGCCCAAGATGGAATGGAAAGTGAAAATAAGGAGTGATGGGACGAGGTACATCACAAAGAGACCAGTTCGAGACAGAATCCTGAAGGAACGTGCCTTAAAAATTAAAGAGGAGCGCAGTGGGATGACGACAGATGATGATACGATGAGTGAGATGAAGATGGGTCGCTACTGGAGCAAAGAAGAGCGGAAGCAGCATTTGGTGCGAGCTAAGGAGCAGAGGAGGCGGCGGGAGTTCATGATGAGGAGCAGGCTGGAGTGTCTTAAGGAAAGTCCGCAGAGTGGCAGCGAGGGCAAAAAGGAAATTAACATTATTGAACTGAGTCACAAAAAGATGATGAAAAAGAGAAACAAGAAAATCTTGGACAACTGGATGACAATCCAAGAACTGATGACACATGGTGCTAAATCTCCAGATGGCACAAGAGTGCACAATGCCTTTTTATCAGTTACTACTGTATGAACGCAACTTCTTTCAGAGAGTATACTACCAGTTTAGGTAGAGTACGATTGCCTCGTTCAATGTGGCATTTTTATATATTTTGTGACTGTTTATAGTTTGACCTTTTTTGTAAGCAAACTTACCTGGTGATTTTTCATTTGTTTTTCATATAATGGTACCTTCTTTATCTGGCAGTCTTTCTTTATCCTGCAATATATTCATATTATTCATTTGTAGAAAAAAAAAAAAAGAAAAAAGCAAAACAAAAAAAGTGGAGAAGCCAATTAATTTCTTAACCTAATACATATCCTGTAAGTTAAGATCTGGATTTATTTCTCTAGTTTTCTTTTTTCTACTTTAGTAACAATACAATACCAAAACAAAATTCTTTATACTGTATCCTTGGCTTAACAAGTTTTAAAGTTTTACATGTTAGATTGCATCTGTTTATAAATCATATGCCACATCCCATCGTATAGATAAGAATGACATTTTTCCAACTACACATTGTACAGTACATTTAATCTGTAAATTGCAGTTGTATTTGTCCAAGTAAAGTGTAGGTGGGCAATTCTCCTGTGTTATGTAGTGGCATTGGTCATGTAGCTGGGCAGTATGTGATAATTGTGAAGATGAAAGAGAAATAAATTATTGCTTATCTTTAAGAAAAAAAAAAAAGCCAAGAGTTCTTTGATTTAAATTGAGCATTTGCCTTTAAAGGATGAGTCATTTCACTGTGCATGATATATACAGCATATTGAGATTTCAAGAACATGGGACACAATTCTATAGACTAGTTCTTATGAATTAGCTTTTCATTTTGCAGAACACCTAAGAGTGGGTCTTTCTGGCTTTCTCTTACCTGCTATTATTAGTTGATTGAATGATTCATTGACATATTACTGTGTTGTATGCTGTCAGGTAACTACTGTAGGTCCTTTCCCTGGCTAAGCTTGCTATTTGTTCTACACATACAAAACATAAACAGAGTGTATGCCTAACTTTGAGCCAAATCTCATGCAAGAAAAACTAGCAGTGGCTGTCACTGATATTTTCATAGAAGATGAGTTAAGGAAAATAGAGAAGGAAAGGCAACTAAATGAGTTAAGGGTTTAACTTTACTGTTGAGGAGCATCCAAGAAGAGCCCCAGTGCGAGCTGGCTGGGGCTCAGGAGCAAGGGCAACTTGCTGCCCAGGTGCCTGATGGAGTAGGGCATTGTCTCTCATTGTCCCTCCCTGCAGCAGAGGCACCTCCACTGCCACTGGAGCATCTTCTGAGCTGCTGCTGCTGGCAGCCCAGTGAGTTACAGCAAGCTGAAATGACTAGTCCTGGGCAGTCAGCAGGGTTGAAGACTTTGCCTCATAGCCCCCTTTTTGTTGTCCCTGTGCATGACTCACATCAGTTCCTAACTGATTGAAGTGCTTTTGACAGCAGGATTAGGTGCCGAAATCACTTGGCATCAGGCTTTAAAAGATATGCTTAAAGGTGCAGAAAGGCACATTACAGTACTTTCAAATTATCCAGTTCTGGAAATCAGTCACTTGTTTTCTCACCACTTTTGGCACCAGTAGGCATTGGCAGTGCTCTCTACATCTCCAGGCGTGTAAATGCCGTTAAGAACACTACTCCCTGAGTGCTTAGGAAAATTATGCCACTGACAGTTCACAGTTTGATAATCAGAAAATTCTCCCCACCAGACGCAGGGAAACATCATGCTAAATCCTCACTAAACATACAGCTGTTCATATGCAATGAAGAATGCTTCCACTGTTTCCCGTTAAATTAGAAAAAGTGCGGAATCCAAGGCCAGAGAGAATCACGGGGTGATACAGTACTGCTTCAAGAGGCCATTACCAGATTGTCCCTCCAGCGGAGCCAGGGAATTGTCTTTGACCAACCTAAGTCATCTAAGAAGGTACACATTCTTTTTCTGGAGATATCAAAGCACAGAGATTTGCCTGTTTCCCTCACTGCATTCCAGTGATCACACTCGTAACAACAGGTCTCATTCCTAGTCAGAGTTCAGCTGCCATCAGCTCCACATAGTGGCTACTGTTATGCCTTTCCCTTAGACGCAGTACTTAGTATTTTCTTCCCATTATTAAATCATGACTCAGAGCTCCTCTCAAACTAACTGTTACGACACCCAAATTCAGAGAACAACCTGAATCTTCAGAAGATGCAATGCCATTTTTTCATCACTGAGAAATAAAATTAGGAAACCCCATGTCTAATTAGAGAAAAGACCTAACTGGGTGGAGGGGTGTATGTGTGTGTTAAGTAGTAGAGAACAATTAGAGAAACAAATAAACAATATTTATAGAGATGATATCTTAATAGGCTGTAAATGGAAATGCATGCAAATCTGAGGAGCTCTGTCAAAATCTAGCAAGAGACAGAGAAGACTGAGAGGTGATGCAGCAATACTGCTGGTGGCACACCGTGGCGTGGTTTCTAGCTCGGCATATGCCTGCCAGAGCACAGCCACCTTCTCCCTCCTTCACCTGCTGGGATCAGCACGTCCCTGCCCAATCCTTAATCTGAGGGTTTTCCACCAGCACATGGTTTTCTCTCCTTTCTTTATAACTACAATTATTACGTGACATTTCCTTTCTTTCCTAAGCAGTCTTTGGGAGAAGTGTTGTGTTTTGCCCCGGTGAAATGCCTGGGTCATTTCTGCTAGCATGGAAAATAAACACACGACCCCAGAGCAGGGGTGTGAGGCCACCCAGAGCGGTGATGCAGAGGGGCTGAATGGCAGGCGAGTGTTTCACTGCTCACTGCTCTCAGCTGGTTTCTCTGCAGGGTAGGACTCAACGTTGCACTCCCTCATCCCAGCAGTTCTTTATCAGTGAAATCCAAGGCTGACATCCCACATGCTGTTTATTCCTGCATATACTTTTTTCCAAATGTCATAATTTTTAATGGGGAAAATAACATTTTAGCACCAAGGCAAATTAAAAGAGAAAAAACAAAATACATTTCATGTTGTCATAAATCTTTAAAGAAAAAAGACTTGCCCGTTGTGAGAACTATTTTTTTTCATATGAAGGAACATAAAAATAAAACTGCTTTCCAAGTGGAATAAGACCAGGTCTTGCTTAAGAGGGTTGTTTGCAGCTCTGAGATAAAGAGCAAAAGGCAGGGACGAGGAGCTGCATAGTTGTGTTATCATGGCCACATCACTGCTGGGGAAGGATTTAATGCCCCACTCATCCTTTCCCCAACCCTGGTACCTAGCTGAGACCAGTGGGAGGCAATTTTTCCTATGAAGCCAGCAAGATGGCCTTGTAAAAAGAGTTATCTTGTGTCACTTGACAACTAAATTGACAGCTGATTTAGGAGCATTGCTCACCATAAGTAAGGTTAAAATCTGTGGGATCCCTGGATCTTCCTCTCCAGTGTAAGTATCCTTAAAGGGAAAATTATATTTTTGGTATCATCATGACAATAAACCTACTGCATCAGATTATTATGTTTTTCAAAAGAAAGAAACTGATAACACTCAGAACAAGAGCAATCAGAGATGAAATCTAGTCTGTGCTTGATGCATTGCCCTGTAAGAGGGCTACAAGGATCTCAGAAGAGATGATACAGCAACTTTAGCATTATGCTTTCTGAACTTGTGGGGATTGAATTATTCATTAATATCATGATGCCTGACTTTTTCCTTTTTTTTTATTTAACTAATGTTCATTTCAAGCCCCCATTTCTTGGTACAAATTATGGAACAGCACCCTTGGTGCATGACATGGCTTCAGTGCTAAAATACTTCCTGACTCAAGGCTGGAATTACTACAGGTTTTGTTTTACTTGGGTTCTTAACCTTTAAGCTGCTAATCACAAACATGTATGTGCTAAGTGCTCTATTAATATCCATTTTATGGACCTACTGCTTTTTCAGAGCATTAAATGCTCTTGAGGAGCCAGGATAAAATGAATGTGATGGGGACTGGCATTTGGCTAAAGCAAAACAGAGCAGCTGTCATAAACCTGGTGGTGTTACTCTCTGCGAGAGGCCGGTTGGCTAATGCCTGCTGGAGGAGAAATGATACTGCAGAGGGATCATGAGCAGGTTTTTTTTTCTTTAAATGCCTTTGCTCTGAAGCACGTTTCTTTGTTTAAAGAAGAGCATTCCCCTTGTATGGCTATTGCTGCACTTGTGAGGCTAAGCACTTTGCTCCACTTTTTAGTTACAGACAACAGCATCGTGTATAGATTTTGCCCACATTTTCAGATGTCATTAATCTTATGTCTAATCTAAAGATTAATCTTATGTCTAAACCCTAATGTCTTCCCCTACATGGACAGCTGACTGGGTTTGGATGGCACCTCTGAGATGAGACGCAACCTGGGGATTTGGGATGCACGTGGCAAGGCAGCCAGAGTATAGTCCCTGGGTCCTTCTTGGGAGCGAGCGGGTTCCTGTCCTCCTGGGAAAAAGGTCCAGCTCTTGCTGTGAGAGCCTTCAGCTATGTGCAGCTTTTCCTGCTCCTGGCGATTATGGATCTTGACTTCCCTCGCCCAACTCATCTGGTTCTCAGCCAGGAAAAAATGGCATTTGTGTAGCATTTCAAAATATTGATACCAGTGAGGTTAAGTAGTGGAATTATTCTGTCATAAAAATTGCTTAGATGGTGAAGACTACTTGACAAACAAAAACTGCTTGGCCAGAGAGCTACATTAGACAAATATTTAGAAATACACCTTTTTTTTTTTTTACAAACAAGATGAAGTAGCTCAAAGGATGGGATTGTCTCATATACCATGCTCAGTGTGATAGCTGTGGGTAGTGGGACTGAGCTGCAGATATGATGTTGACTACTGATATGAACTGTAAAGTAAAACTGACAGTTGAGTTACACCCAGATGTATACACTGCTTTTCACACTCACTAGACCACGGGGAGGGACGGAGCACAGGACCCAGTCCTCACTAACTAATTAGTCCATCTCATGCCAATATTTCCTGCAGAAAGCTTCTTTCTTCAGTAAAGATACACAGATGTCCCAAAACAGTATCCTCTGGCATCCCAAAATCCAGAAGTGACAGTGTCATCCCAGAGATCAGGGGTGTCCCGGCACGATGTGTTCTCGGATATACTCAGGGACCAGGGAAGGGCCATCAGCAATGTTTCACAGAAAAAAATGTGTGCCTACTCCCACTCCAGATTAGTTCATGGTGTAGGTATGAGCTTCTAACTTTTCTTTTTTGCATTTGGATTTTAAATTTGGTTTAAAATCTGAATTTCCTGGCTCTGTAAGCTCATCTTGCACTTCTAAGTCTCCTTCCTTTGTTCCATCTTTCTTTCTCTTTTCTTTTCTTTTCTTTTCTTTTCTTTTCTTTTCTTTTCTTTTCTTTTCTTTTCTTTTTTTTCTCTTTTTGTTTTTCTTTTCTTTTCTTTTCTTTTCTTTTCTTTTCTTTTCTTTTCTTTTTTTTCTCTTTTTGTTTTTCTTTTCTTTTCTTTTCTTTTCTTTTCTTTTCTCTTTTCTTTTCTTTTCTTTTTTTCTCTTTTTGNGTTTTCTTTTTCTTTTCTTTTCTTTTCTTTTCTTTTCTTTTCTTTTCTTTTCTTTTCTCTTTTCTTTTCTTTTCTTTTCTTTTCTTTTCTTTTCTTTTCTTTTCTTTTTTTTCTCTTTTTGTTTTTCTTTTCTTTTCTTTTCTTTTCTTTTCTTTTCTTTTCTTTTCTTTTCTTTTCTTTTCTTTTCTTTTCTTTTCTTTTCTTTTCTCTTTTTGTTTTCTTTTTCTTTTCTTTTCTTTTCTTTTCTTTTCTTTTCTTTTCTTTTCTTTTCTTTTCTTTCCTTTCCTTTCCTTTCCTTTCCTTTCCTTTCCTTTCCTTTCCTTTCCTTTCCTTTCCTTTTCTTTCCTTTTCTTTCCTTTTCTTCCTTTCTTTCTTTTCCATCTTTCTCTTTTCCTCTCTTTTAGAAGTAAGACTTTTCTGAACTTGAAAGGTAATAAATATTGGAGGGGAGATTTCACTAAAAGAAGCAATTTTTTTCTCACAGATCAGCTTATCAGTACAAATGGAAACCCTTGTCTGACTGTAACTGTAGGTTTCTATCTCTAGTCAATTTTAGGTGATTTGGTTCATTTGGTACATTTCCTATGCCACTTGAAGCTCATTCTGCTGAAGTGCTGCAAATGTCTTTGGTGACATCTCTGTATAGAGTGCATTTTTAAGCCTTGAAGGAAAGGGAGACCTTTTAAAACATATGTTAGCTTGTTTGTGAGACACATAGTAACATACAAAATGCGTATTAACCCAAATGATTTTATAATGAAGAGACTTGCTACAAACAGTATATTGTGTTTATCTATGGATGGATACACAAAGGAGCATTTCACTTTCTGTTGAATTTTAAGGACCTCCATTGCCCAAAACTCAATATCATAGAATCATAGAATCATAGAATGCTTTGGTTTGG
>VYZW01042789.1:3467-22672 GCA_013401315.1 Balaeniceps rex | reverse complement strand
TTTATTTCAATTATTAAACTCTTCTTATCTCAACCTGTGAGTTTTCTTGTGCCCTTCTGATTCTCTCCCCCATCCCACTGGGGCGGGGGGAGGGTGAGCGAGCGGCTGTGTGGTGCTCAGTTGCCGACTGGAGCTAAACCACGACACATTTCTTCATTGCACAAAGGATATTTATGATATTCACAGTATTCACCGTAACAGAAAGAGAGTACTAGATGTGCCCAAAATAAGATCTAGCTCACCCTGGTACACTGAGACAGGATCGAGCATATGTAGACCATCACCACCTGTTGTTTATAACCCATGTTTTACCAAAACCAAAACTAAAACCAACAACATATCAAAACCTTTGGACACTGTCCACAGAAAGTCTTTTCTGTCCTGGAGAAGTTTTTTTTTTTCTAGAATCCAAATTAAAGATATTTTTATACACTGGACAAATATATTTATTTGCTCTCTGGCTCTGTCTGTTCACTAAATGGTATACATAATTATGTATCCTCTCCCTATTTCTATACTACCTAAACCTTTTGTTTTATCTTTACTCACAAATAACATCTTCCAAACCATTTACTAATTCTACCTGAGTTTGGTTACAGCTTTATGCCACTGTATTCTACCTGATGAAGCGTCAGTCCATTTCTCCTTTGCTCACAAAGCCAGGTACCGTAAAAGAATCAAATTAATATCATATGATTAGCTCTTAGGAAATCCAAACAGCTGTTACCATCTAAACTTCTAGATATTTTCAAATTCAAAAATTCATTTGAGAAAATGAACAATATGTGCATTTATGGGAATACTTATGGGAATGGAAGCTACTTTAACTATACTATCTTTTCCCATTGGTTTTTAGTTTTGTTTGTGATTTGTTTTTTTTTTTTTTTTAAATGTCAGGTTTACTTTCCCAGGCATATTTTGGACATTACAGGCAAGTTTTAGAGGATAATTATGGCTGGTCAGAGATCAGGAACTGATCAAGGTTATAACTTATAAAGTTATTTTCTTCAGTGAAATATCACTTATTTTAATATTTTTTTAAATGTTCTGTCCTCTGGCATACACCATTATTTCCTGGTTAAAATTAGATTTATTTAATAATTGAATCCAGAGAGCTTTGCAGATGCCTTTTTTGGTTTCTTTGTTTTCAGAAAGACTAGAGCACAGATATTATTGAATACTTCAATCTTTTTTGAGTCCTTAATTTTCTCTCCTTTACTGTTAAGCACCAAGCCTGTGTTTTGATTTTCTCTTTCTGCATTTATGGAACCTTATCTTGTTTGCTTCTATGTTCCTGTGCTTTTCTGATCTTATCCCTAAGGGCTTGAGCTGTTCCTTTATATTCACATTTAGACCTGTAATCTTCTTTCCACTTTTTGTTTGTTTTTTTTTGAATTTTCAGGTCACTGGAGAACTTCTGATTCCTCCATAATAGTTTCTTACTATTCTGCCATTCCTTGCTTCACTTGTGTATAACCTACCACTATGCATTAATATCTTCTCTTTCAGTAAGTCCCAGCAGCGCTGTACTCCCTTGGCCTTTAAACTTTTTTCCCTTCCCAGTAGACTATCTCCTATACTCCTGGAACAGGTGAAGTTTGCCTTCCCCATCAGCCATCACTTTCCTGCTTGTTAACCGTCATATTAGTATTACTTCCCACAGTTTTTCTGTAACCTTTCCCAATTTCAGTTGCTGAATGTAGCTTTTGTTTACATGTTCTACCACTTTCATTAGTTGAAACAAGATCTAAACCAGGAGCTTCCTTTACTCTCCAAAACAAAAGCTGCCCCCGAAATATTCCGTGCACTGACTGCACCGACTGTGTCATCCTGCTTTGCTCTCTAGGTATCTGAACAACCACTATCTCCTTTGCTACGAAGGCTTTAATTTTGGGAATATTGAATCATTCCTCAAAAAAATACCTAATCATCTTGTCTTCTGGCCTATGCGGAACACATGAATTCAGCTCTGCATTTCTTTTCCTTTTCTATTGTTAAACAGGAAATCTAACAAATCTCGATCCTTTCCATGAACTTGTGAAAAAGTACACCTTTGATACATGGTACACCTTTCTCTCTTGTTCTCACACCTGCCATTCCTAAGGAGACTGCATCTCTATAACAGTAACGTACCCCTGTGGTTTAAACCAACTTTCTAGGATGCCATTTTTATTAGGTTTTGGCTATACTTTAGCAAAGTAGTTCTTCCTACACACTCCTATATTGGGGCAGCTGTGTAGTAACATCCCAAAGTCTGGTCTCCTACTTGAACCTCTCATAACTGTATTGCAGATGATTCTCCTCTGTCTAAATTTCTATAGAAGAGTAGGCTTTTGTGTTTGTTTTTCTTTCTCTCTCTTCACCTCTGAGATTTTATCACTGATCCTAATCAAGTGTATTTTAAAATCTCCTTCCCTGTGTGCACTTGAAGATGTCCTTCCTCTTCCTTTTTACATGGACCTTAAATGTTTTTTGCTGCCTCCCTTGTGTAGTGCCATGCCAGACGTCTTGACACCTATCTATGCTCCTTAGTCTTCCGAAACATTCATCTTGGAGTCACCTGTCTCCATCTGCCTCTATGATCTTTATTATGCCGTGCTGCTATCTCTTGTTCCACCACTGTGCTGTCAGGTGCTTGCAGTCTCTTTCATACTGCATAATATTCAATATAGCAGTATCATTAGGCTCATGTAAATAGAGATACCTTGCTTATCTTTCTGAAATAACCCTTATTGTGGGTACAAGCAGGAACACATTCCTGAAATAATGTGTTGTCTGCACTTTAAAGTAGCCAAGGTCAGGACCTTCCAAAAGACCTTTAGGTAATGATTTTTCCTTGCAAATGATCTTAGGTACCAGTACAGGCAAGAAGTGATCTAGGGTTAGTGTTCCTATTTTAGACTGTTCCGCATGTGAGCACTTTTTCTTTCAAGAAAAGGTAATAATAGAAAACCAAGAATAGAATGAGTCAGAACAGAATTAAAATATAACCTTGACTTTCTTGCCTCTTAGCCCCTCAGGAAATCACATGCTGATTGTACAGATTGCTTAGTATTTTCTACTTTCCTTTATTTTGAGCCCTTTTTGGGAAGCAGGAGTCATTATGACTTTGCTGTTGCAGGGGCAGGCAGCTGACTCCCACCCTGGAAGCACTGGAATAAGCAGAATCTCAGGAGAGAAAATACCTCTGGGGCAGGGTAATTATATGATTTGTAATATGCCTTCCTCTTCAGTCTATATTAAATTTCTACTTATTGCAGTATTTGGCCATTGGTCTCCTATAGTGATGTACTAGATGCAGTAAAAGAGACAAATGGGGGCCAAGAAGAGCATATTTTTAAAAGGCATAAACATGCAGCTGTACATTTTCATCAGTTTCCTGTGGTTTTTCACTGAGTATGCCACATCAATGTATTTTGAGTAGTAAAGAATAAGAGTTTCTCTTGTTTCTAATGTATAGTGCCGTATTTGATTAGGTACTATATTTGGCAATGTTTACATTACTGTGGTTATGTGTTATACAGACTGTTAAAGTTGTGTCAGCAAACTCAGTACTTTCAATTTCATAAGCCCCATTTTTTTCAGATGTGTAACCCAATCACAACACTTCGCTCCAGGCTAAAAATTTTCTTATATTCTCAACACCAAACACTTTTATTTATTTTAATTAAAATAAAACATCCATGTAGCTTTTTAATGTTTTCCTATTAACCACACCAAACTAGAGCTAGAGTATACTTGCTTTGTTTGAAGCTTTTGTAATTTTCCATAGGTCAGTATAAAAGGCAAAACAAGAAAAGGGTTCAAATGAATACTTTTAAAAAATCAACAGATATTTAAAAAATTGCCATTATTTCCATATTTATCATGTATTATCTCTTGCTAACTGGACTATTCTGCATTGAGAGTGATCTTTTTAGCATATAACCATACTGCTATTCATGTTAATTTTGATGATATAATTTGACCCATACAGGAACCAACCTTTCTAGGGCATTTCAGAAGTTGTCACAGCTGTCTAAAAGTGCATTGTACATTTTAAAGTGAGTAAGGATATTCAAGAGCTAGACCCTGGAAACATCTATTCAGACTGAGGCCCCACACTTTCGTAACACACTTCAGACTCCTACAAGAGAGCCTGCTGACTGTATAATTTATTCCTAATTATCTAGTGCCGTGACAGTGGCAGAGCAATCACACTGAGCTGTATCTGGGGTAGGTTTGCCTCTGTTACTTGTCCTCAGTATTACCTGCTTACAGAGAAACCTGCTGCTCCCTGAGAGTGGCAGTATCTGGTTCCTAATTGCCAGTAATTCCTTAGCTCCTTGTGCTTTTTCAATCCAGATGCAGTCAACATTAACGCCAGTGTTAGAAGTATTATAAAATCTCCACCATAATTCCTCTTTAATTAACATCCTATTATCTTAAATTGCTTCAACATTTTTTTTTTTCCTAAAGCTCCTCCATTCTTTCAGTAATACTCTTTTTGTAAAACTGCCTAAGTATTTCACCGCTGGTTGGATCTGCTACAGTTTTTTACTTTGTCTTTTAATAGCTTATTGAAGAGGAGAGAAAAGCACAGTGGGCTCTTGGTAGAGTGCAGTAATATCGGTGTTAGTGTTCTCAGGGTTTTTCTTTCTCTGGAGCATAATGGTTGAACTAAGTCTTGTGGTGAAGAGCAAACCTACTGGGCTAATGGCAATAAACTTGCAAACAGTGAGACACTTGTTCACTCAAGTTCAAAGTGTGAATAGCTCTGTGCAGCTCTAATTAGGACTCTGGTTCTGAATAGGTAATTAAATATCAGATTGGTTATCCAAGTGAAGGGATTAAGGTGAAAATACACCATTCACATTCATAGGAAAATACAAAGTTCTGCATTTCTGTTGGATTACAGTAAACTCCATATGGAATACCTTTAAACGTGCCTGTATGAGACAGAAAGAGACACAGCTGAAATGTAGCACACTGTCTGCAACAAGTCTCTCATGGCAATGATGCAGCCACTGAATAAACTAAAGTTGACATTTTGTCTTTAAGAAAGTTATTTCTTAGCCTTTGGAAAAATGAGCACTATTGCATATCAATAAAAATAAAAACAGTGCTGTCATTTCAACTGGTGGTTTGTCTGTTTTGACACCTCTCCCTCACTCCCCCACTCTCAGTTATTTCACGGATGGCTGAGTGCGAACTGTAATATGGGACATACATATTTGTGCTTTAAGGGCTGTTTCTCACATGGATGGGAAGGTTTA
Organism: Balaeniceps rex; assembly: GCA_013401315.1. NCBI lineage: Eukaryota > Metazoa > Chordata > Aves > Pelecaniformes > Balaenicipitidae > Balaeniceps > Balaeniceps rex. The sequence goes on along the minus strand of VYZW01042789.1, from coordinate 17,417 downwards.
ATTTTAGTAATCTAATCACCTAAAGCAGATACCTTGGACTCACATATTTTATGAGGTTTTAAAACCTCTGAAACACCTTTAGCTAAACCCACCAATTTCTTTCAAGTTTCACTGCTTCCCAAGGCTAACCCTCCATTCATTTTTTCCTCTTCACATTAATATTTCAGCATTTTAAAGTGCTTAAAGATCTTTTTAGGCATTTCATTTGTATTACTGCTTTCTGACAATACTCATATTGACATAGTGATACAGTTCAGACAAGCACTGCAGAACATAAGGTCAGGGATGTCCAGAAAAAAAATCAAACTGGTGGGTCATTTTGAAAATTTTAGAAGTATACAGTAGCAAATATTTCTTACTATTCTCCAAAACAGGATTTCATATGTTCTTTTGTTTAGAGGACACAAAGCTATTTGTGCTCTATGCCAAAATAAAGGTTAACTGATTGTCCTGGGTTTGCTGAAAATTAGGAAGGAGAATGGAATTTCATAAATGCCAAGAAGTGATTAGTAAGGACAGAGGAAAACCTGAAACAGGTCAATGCCTCAGGCTGTACGGTCTCCCAGACATGCTGATGTGCCCTTACCTCTACTCTTCCTGCTTGTCTGTATGAAAAGCAAACACTATGTTTCTACAGAGCCTTCCAGCCATTGTCTTGCATTCACTGAAAACAATTCAATTACAGTAAATTTCATGGTTTTTTTCCTTTTATACCAGCACATAGGCTAGATGAGACAGTGCATAACTATTTGCCTAAATTTTCAAAATCTAGACTTCATTTGTTTCAAGAACAGAAAGGGTTATGATAACCTAACCTGATTTTTTTTATTGCACTGGTAATCTCATTTCTAATTTCATCCAATAATTCATCATAAAGGGTGACTGACAGAGTAAAAAATCCTCTACTGAAATCATGATTGCCTGCTGCCTAATCCCTTGCAACTTCTTTCTGCCACCAGTCTCAACAATTTTTAAATGTTATGGCGACAATGGCAATACATACTGTATGTAAAACATTTATCATGCCCATATGAACTATAGCTTAGGAATCACTAATGTTTTTCAAGACCTGCACTGTTAAAACTTGAAATATCATATATGTTTTCTATTCAGATTTATTTACTCAAAATGAGGAATTTGGTGCTGATATTTTTGGAAATAGAAGATTACACAATGACAAAATAAAGCCAGCATATTTAGAGGCATTCCCATGAAAAGAAAAAGCAGTTGGTAATGCAGTATCCTGAAGTAAATAGTATCCTGAAAGTCTCAGTGGTACTACAAGTTCATTGGGTGTCAGTGTGAATTAGAGGAAAGTCAAAAAAATCAGAACAAAGAGAACGATATATTTTTACACATTTTAATGAAAAATAAAATAAATTTATTTTAGAAGTTTCCTCTAAAAAATATTAAAGCATATCTGGAAGACTATGGCACCAAAGAAAAGTGAAACAAAAATAGAAAAGATTGTATGAATGGAATTATTTATCTTGATGTTCAGAAACACTATAATTTGTCATCTTTGCTACTGTATTCTTTCATTATTGGGAGATAATCTTTGGGGACTTTTTAGTGGACCCTGCTATATGAACTCCCTTTATGAGTTTCATACCAAATTAGCAGTGAAACTTTTATTTTGCCACATAAATATATGATTAAAAATTCCTCATAATAACACTGACCACAACAAATAGATATGGCTTTCAAAGATTTCCGTACATATGCTACTGTAAGTTAAGATCAATTAACAAATATTTTCAATAATATATTTCCTTTGTGAACATGAGTCCATGAAAGCATTAAGTATAGATTTTTTTTCCTGTATGATTAAAAAAGTAATGAAGTATGTGATTTTCTTTAAATTCTGTAGGAGAGAAATTATACTGTAAGTCTTATTCTCTTTTGTGAGCTGATCACGTCAAACTTCAGGATCAAATGTTTTTATTCCTACAACTATTAGTTTCTAATGAACCACAATTACTAATGATTTCATTATTTCATAGCATACATTTTGTTAAAATGTTTACTTCATCAATCACATCCCACATAACTGATCAAATGTAATGGACCAACTTAATTCTGATTTAATTCTTTTGAAACAGAAGGTATTACATGAAGAGTGATCTTTTAATATAGGCTAGAACAGGACCTCATGGCTCTTGACCGTAGTTTGGTACTGTTCATGTCAGTTCTTCATGAAGATCTGTGGAGTTTCACCTTACAGATGAAGATCAACAGCTGGGAATGTGTGATGAAGAGATCCTCAATATCCAACAAAAAAAAAGTCCTGGCTTAAAGTGGACATTGTCACTCTTGTCACTGGCAGTCTCTAGGGCATGTCTTTATAATTTATCCTACCACATTTTTAATAATTTAATACTCAAGACTGCCTAGGTTGTTCTGCACAATATTTTGATATATTGATAATACCCCCTAGATTTGTGTAATCTGCAGACACCTTTGGCATGTTTATTTTTTTGTATGAAGACTGATGGAACATTAGGAAATGTGATTAAAGGCTCATCACCAAGAACACAGATGAGCACAGAGGCCTAACAGCAGCCAGGGAAAGCCCAATAACACAACCCCCACCCAGGGCTGTCCCAGGGAAGCCTCAGCCCCATGGACTGGGGTGACACCCATCAAGAGGAGTCATCAGAAAAACTCTCTGGATCACCTTTTGGACTGAGAGGGCTGACAGCTTACAGAGGTAAGGGGCTCACTATGAGATGCAGGGAAAAAAAATCTTGGTATTGTAGAAGACTTATTATGGGATGTTTAGGGGAAGCACCAAAAGTGGGAAAGGGGAAGGATCAAGGTGGTTTCGGAAGGAACAGGCACGGAAGGGAAAAAGAAAGGGAAAAAAGGTGAAGGTCAGGTGAAGTCCCTGGTGACTGGAAGAAGGGAAACATTGCACCCATGTTTAAAAAGGGTAGAAAGGAGGACCCTGGGAATTACTGACCTGTCAGCCTCACCTCTGTGCCTGGAAAGATCATGGAAAAGATCCTCCTAGAAGCTATGCTAAAGCACATGGAGGACAGGGAGGTGATTCGAGACAGCCAGCATGGCTTCACCAAGGGCAAGTCCTGCCTGACTAACCTGGTGGCTTTCTATGATGGAGTAACTACATCAGTGGACAAGGGAAAAGCAATGGATGTCATCTATCTGGACTTCCAAAAAGCCTTCGACACGGTCCCCCACAACATCCTTCTCTCTAAACTGGAGAGATATGGATTTGATGGGTGGACTGTTCAGTGGATAAGGAACTGGTTGGATGGTCGCAACCAGAGGGTAGTGGTCAACGGCTCGATGTTCAAATGGAGACTGGTAACAAGTGGTGTTTCTCAGGGGTCTGTACTGGGACCAGTGCTGTTTAATATTTTCATCAATGACATAGACAGCGAGATCGAGTGCACCCTCAGCAAGTTTGCAGATGACACCAAGCTGAGTGGTGCAGTTGACACGCCTGAGGGACGGGATGTCATCCAAAGGGACCTGGACAGGCTGGAGAGGTGGGCCTGTGCAAACCTCATGAGGTTCAACAAGGCCAAGTGCAAGGTCCTGCACCTGGGTCGGGGCAACCCCCGATATCAATACAGGCTGGGAGATGAGGGGATTGAGAGCAGCCCTGCGGAGAAGGACTTGGGGGTACTGGTGGATGAAAAGCTGGACATGAGCCAGCAGTGTGCGCTTGCAGCCCAGAAGGCCAACCGTATCCTGGGCTGCATCAAAAGAAGCGTGGCCAGCAGGTCGAGGGAGGTGATTCTGCCCCTCTACTCGGCTCTGGTGAGACCCCACCTGGAGTACTGCGTCCAGCTCTGGAGCCCTCAGCACAAGAAGGACATGGAGCTGTTGGAGCGGGTCCAGAAGAGGGCCACAAAAATGATCCGAGGGCTGGAGCACCTCTCCTACGAGGACAGGCTGAGAGAGTTGGGGCTGTTCAGCCTGGAGAAGAGAAGGCTGCGGGGAGACCTTATTGCAGCCTTTCAGTACTTAAAGGGGGCCTATAGGAAAGATGGGGACAATGTTTTTAGCAAGGCCTGTTGTGACAGGACAAGGGGTAATGGTTTTAAACTAAAGGAGGGGAAATTTAGGCTAGATATAAGGAAAAAATTTTTTACAATGAGGGTGGTGAAGCACTGGAACAGGTTGCCCAGAGAGGTAGTGGAGGCCCCATCCCTGGAAACATTCAAGGTCATGTTGGACGGGGCTCTGAGCAACCTGATCTAGTTGATGATGTCCCTGCTCACTGCAGGGGGGTTGGACTAGATGACCTGTAAAGGTCCCTTCCAACCCAAAGCATTCTATGATTCTATGATTCTATGGAAAGAGGATAAAAGGGGTTGATTGCATCTAAACAGATTGTCTGGCTGTGCTCTGCACAGGTCTCTCTAGTCTGTTCTGTCTTCTCATTTAATGCCATTTCCACCTGTTTTTCTGGGTGAGGGGTGTCTGTTCTGCACATCTGTGTGTGTATAGAGGTCTAAGTGCCAGCAACTGGAGTGGGGCTGTTGGTCACAAGGGCCTGGGTGCCAGCACCTGGAGACACCAGAGTTTGTGTGTATTGTGTGGGTAAGTACACCAGTGTGTGATCACAGCCAACATCAAGCTATACTAACCAGCAAGTAGGAGAAGAGGTTTGGGAGCCAAGTGCTGCCACCACCGTAAGTCTAGGCCAGATACTGGAGAGACCCAAGGGTTTATGAGTCCACTACTGGAGGGACCAAGAGGTCCGGGCCAGCAACTGGAGAGGCCATGGGCCCCGGGGAATGGCTACTGGTAAGGCCATGAGTCTGGACCAGCTACTGTGGCAGCCTCACCTCTATTGGGCTATTGGATTTGGCAACTCCTAACAAATATGATTGATTTTTGAGGGAAAATAATAGAACTTTCTCTCCTCTTTCTGCTTAATACCTTCCACAACTCTATAGTCTTGCGACTTTTGTACCAGTTATCTTCTTCGGCTAAACTGTATCCTCTGTAGTTCTTTGCAGAATACCAGAGGTAATAGCTTTATGTATGCTGCACTCAAAGCAAGTGTTAGGTTAAACAGGGGTAGATGTTGTAACTAGGTCTACTAAATAAGACTATGACCTTCATTTCACCTATTCCAAATTTAATTTAGAATAAATGAATGTTCCTCTTTGCAGTAACTCTGTCCTGAGCCCCAACCAGTTAACTTCAATTGATGCCTTTGAAAGAGAGGTTAAATGTAAAGACTCAGAGAGCAATGTAGACAATTTCTATACATTGTCTATTTTTAATGTAGCTCCAGTGCACTAGTTACCCAAGAACCACTGAGCTTCTTCAGTTATTCCAAGAGTTAACCAGATTATAAAGATTTATAATAGCCAGATTATAAATAAGGATTATATAATTATGCTGTATTCTTACCTGGAAGGCAAATGTGAATGAAATATGGATTTCTTAAAAATGAGAAGTATGAATGAGGGGGCTAGTTTAGTCATTTCCTATTAAATACTGGAAACAAAGACCAGCAAGGATCCCTGAACTGTTTCGTCTGTTTCTGTTTAAAACTAATCACACAGAGGACACATACCCTTCCTCCCCCACCTTACTTAAAATAAGTGTCACTAAATCAGACAAATGCAGGCTCTGTGGCTCAGCAGGCGATAATTGAACCCTTACAGTTTAGAAGTGCTCTTGTGTCCACTTGCTCTGGGCACAACTCCATTTCAGAATTCATTATTTCCCAATTTAAAAAAAACTTGCATCACAAGCTAGTCATGTAATTTGAAATTACATGTGATGGATGCTAAATGGAATCTGATTAAATATGAAGAACATGAGTTCAGCTGAGTAGTAGTAATAGTGAAGAGACTAAAGCTGAAGTGGAAACCCAGGAGGCATAAACTAAAAACTATGGCGTGGACCTGCAAGTCTGGCCACCACAATGAGATGAAAATTGCCCAAGAAAATTTTTTGGACATGTGAGACAATGCCCTGGGTATATCTGAGTAAAATAATAACAAAAAAATGCACGCACATGCTCCTCCATACCTAGCACTTCTCTCTTTCTTCTCTGTCCACTTCAGCACAGCCTGGATTTTATCTAGCTGCTCTTCCTGACAGTCTTTGTCTTTCCTCTCTGTTCCCTTATTCTAATACTTTCATATTTTCTCCTTTTCACTCTTCAAGTGTAATTGTTTAAACCGTTATTTCTAATACTGTCTCTGTAATTCCACTGAAGAAAAGGAAAATTAATATCTAAGAGTAGTTGTATTCTTATATACAGATATTGCTGATCCATGAAAAGGGTAAACAAATAGACCTTTATTACTGGTTTGCACAAAGGTTTTAGTATAGTTACAGTCAAGTTTTGTTATTAGCACTTTCTGAACATTTTTCACCTAGCAGTTGTGTTTATTTCTTTGATATTAAAAGTTAACCAGAAAAACAATCTATGTCAAAGTAGACTGATGCAGAACAGAGAAAATCATTACTAGAATTACAGAGTAAGTCACTTGCAGAGCTGTTTTGTCATCCTTATGGACTGGATTTTTTCTCCTTCATCTCTCAGAGAGAAGAAAGTAATGCAAATTCGTGTTTTATAATAGCCTGCTGAGAAGATCTGAGCCAACTGCTTTATTTGCTGTTTTCCAGTTGGGAAATATCAACCCCAATTTTTGTTAGAATATCTGAGCATGTGATTATGTATAGAATGTTCTGGATCTAATAAGTCTCATTCAGTGCTTTAGAGAGCAATTATTCACTTTTTGATTGGCACATAGCTGTCTTGAGTTGAAAATCTGAAGCATCATTAGATGATTTCCCAAAATTACGCACTTAAATTTTGCTCTGCTGTGGTTATTCCATGCCACATAAATAATTTCTGTGTGTGCCAATGAGTGCTTTGGATACACTTATCCAAATGATGTAGGCTACCTCTAGGCTCCTATGATATGAAACAGCCTTATCCCTGGTAAGTACCAGCCGAACTATACATTTGTTCTCCACCTTTTCTGTGCTTCTTCACACAGACTACCTTTCACTGCAATTGACATAACTCCTTTTTTTGCAAAAGACCCTAGGATGCAGACTCTTTGCCTCTGAAGAACTCCACAAAATCCCTGCTAGCCAGTAATGAATGCCAGAGCACAACTTCCTATCTCACAAATGGCATGACAAATGCGTAACATTGGGCAGAACACTTCTATGACCACCTTTGTCATTTGAAAACTATCATTAAGAGAAACAGATTGACCACTTCTGCTTGTACTCTAACACTGTACAGCTAGATTGCATTTCTTAGCTTTAATCATTAAGGAAGAGTTTATGGAATGATCAAGCCAGTTAGAGAAGCCAAGTAAAAGGTTTCAAGTACATTGTTGAAAGTCTCCTTTATCAACATTCAAGGATAACTTTTACCTGAAAGTTTACACCATGAGTTTCTAAACTGGTAGACAAAAACAAAGGATCAGATCACTTGGGAAAGAGAGTGAGCACATTGCTTTTGGTCTATTGTAATGAATCCATCTAAAGACATTGTTCACCAGGATCCCAGAGTTAAACTGCAGAAGATATTGACATAATTTGTATGAAAAAACCCCATGCTAATACAGTATCATTTTTACTGGTTCTCGTGTTAATCAGAAATCCTATCCGTAAAGAACTGGGCTCTGCTATTTATTTCCTTGGTAGTCAACAATCAGAGAAAGGACTTATGTTTTCCCACAGAGGAAATACACTTAACAAAAAAGATAAATACTGCTAGACAATCCTTATAATGTGAAGCCATGCCATGAAAAGATGGTGTGGTCGTAGTTTAGATTAAAGGAACAGAATGGTCAAAGCATGTTAATAACCCAGGGGAAATCTGACAGTGGCTGAAGAGCGTCTCTGTGTTGATCTTAATCTACGCAAGATTAAAACATAAATTGTTTTAGGAGTGGCTGTGCAGTCTAAACTCCTGACAGTTTTACAGAATTCTTTCTTTTGTTGCCTCGTGATCTTTAGTATCTTGTCATCTTTTACCACCTTCTCTAGGGATTTGAAGAATTCCACTCAGATCATTGTAATCCTCCCCACCCCTTTCTTTTGATACCCTGCTCAGCATTATTGCCCTTGAATCATTTCACTGGAGAATAGAGCAGCATCCTCTGTCTTGACATGAAGGACACATTGTACATACTGTGGACTTCCCTTACAAATCATTTCCAGCCTCAGATTCACACTGAATATCCTTGCTGCTGGAAGATAAATCACACTTTTGTCTTTGGATCAGTGTAATGGTCAGCTCAATGTCTCCTCCTGATAAAAACAAAATTCCTCTTGGTGTTGCTAAGGTTATGTTCCCTGCTAGTTTTTCCTCTTTCTCACTATAGACATTTCTGTCATTCATTTTGTTTCTAATTATCTCTAATTTACCATCACTGATCTGATGCTCTGTCTCACCATGTCCTTTTTTCTTTCTTTTCTCAGGGTCCTGAGGGTACCACCAACCCCCAATGGCCCTGACCATCCTCCCTGGGGCCACACACTGCCCATGGCCCAGGACCCCATCTCAGCCCGCCCTGGGGCCTTCAGTCCCTGCCCCAGAGATACATTAGGAGTGTTGGTCTCCATCCCTGTCTGTGTCTGCCTCCTGTGGACAGACCTGTTACACACTGTAGGTAGTTTGTCTCCTGGATGGACCACTTGCAATGTATGTTGTAGCTTGTTTTCACCCCTGCCTTTGCCTCCCTCCCCTTTTGTTCCTGACCTGGCTCCCTGCGTGGACCCTGGCCACCTTTAGCAAGTATCATTGACAGAGGTGACCAGAATGAAATGGTTTGTTTTCAGCAAGAGCTTAGGAGATGCCATCTTCACTGCCTTTTTTCATAAGTGCTTATAAAGGCATTTATGCTTCCATGACGATCTTTTCTTTTCTTAAGAAAAGAAAGAAGTATTTGCATACCATCTCCCTTCTTTGCTGATCTTAGGTGGTCTTGAACCACTAGGTTTATACCTGTATTTGTTTGTCTGTCTGTTATTAGGGGTCAGTAGTAATGTGTTCAGCAGGCATCACTAAGCTTGAATGTCCACTCAGCTGAGATATCTCTGGCCTCGTTATCGTATAGCCCCCATTTAGACTCCATTAACTTAGGCGAATATGGTCATTATTTATTATATTTCTGACAAGACCAACCAAAGCTTACTCTTTCCCTCAAAAGTTGAAGTCCTTTTTATTTGAAACTTGCTGTGATTTCTCAACTAGTTAGTTGTAATTGAGCTCTTTGTCATAAGGGGTTTCGTTTACAGTCTTGTTTTCACAGATTTTCTTAGCCATTTCTTTGCTCTCTAAAGAATGATAAAATGTTTTTTATTGTTGTTTTTAACACAATTAATTTTGTTGTCCATATTTTCATGAACTTATCATCTAATGGAGTTTAGAAAGAATATTGAGCTTAGGGGGAAACAGATACAAACTATTAACTCTCCAATTACACATATGATTAAAAAGAGTTTTTCCATCATGTAAGCATATATTTGTGTAATAAAAGAAAAAAATGCCAGACACCAAAACTTGCAATTCAATTCAATTCAAGGAAAAAATACTGTAGAAGAGGGTTAAAGAAGTAACTGAATTAATTACTACATTAAGAAGGCTTTTAGAATGAAAGCAGAGGTGGAAAACATGTTACGTCTTGTAGTTTTAGACAGGCTACATAAACTTGGTGTGGTATAGGAAGTTAAAAACATCTTCAGTGATATAAGTAAAAAATGATTAAGGGAAAGAACAGTCATCTTTGTATGGTGAGAATATAGTACAGACTAAATATTTAAGAAATATTTTTTTTTTCCTTGAATCTTAATAAGGGTAGTAATTCCGCAAGGGGAAAGGATGGGGTGTTTTCATACCAACATGGAAACAAAACCAAGGTTGTTGTATCCAGCACAACAGAGAATTGCTGCTCTAGAACTATAAAAGACCTGGTGCACTATGCTGAAGATGAATAAGAGCAGTTATAAGTCAAATTGAAGGCTAAGTAAGCACAGTGCCTGTATTTCTGAAAGGAAATTGCAGATACATCAGTTTTTCTGGTGATTATGCAGGGCTTTAAACATTTTTTTGAAAGAATTATTACTATGAAAGTTAATAGAAGACCAGAGATATTTCAGCTGTGATTTACTAAAATTCAAATTAGCCTGCTATACCTTTATATTAATTTTGTGTAAAAAAAAGTGATGTTTTTTATAAAGATAAAAAAGGAGATTTGATAGCTGTAAGACACACTGCTACCGTGATTCATGCACTGATTCTTGTGAAATTACTCCTAAACTAGGAAAGATTGTCCTTAGTACCAGTGAAAGGTAGTTGGAGTGAGTATCTAGCCAGCTTGGGATATACCATATAGAAGCTGTTTTTTTGGGAAGATGCCATACCTCAGCTAAGCTGCTTTTTATCGGGTCATTAGCTTGGACATAATACCAGACTAAAATGGCTGTATGGTTCATGAAACAGAGATACCTCACTCTGAACTGGTAAAGAACTATTGAGGCAACACATTAATCGATCATTCAGGCATCTCACGTGTAGATGTGGCAATTAGGGATATGGTTTAGTGGTGGACTTGGTAGTGTTAGGTTAACGGCTTGACTTGATGGTTTTAAAGGTCTTTTCCAACCTAAATGATTCTATGATTCTATGATTCTCTAGTTTGCTGTAATCAGAGTGAAAATAAAAATAGCACTATTTTTACTCCTTAGATTTCAAAGCAATTTATACTAGAATGTGTTTCTCTAAATGAAACTGATAAAACTCAGAGATGGTAACATTAAGCTAGCTTACTTTTGAAGTTAAGCTGGTTTAACCAGTCTGAGTTTCAGATTTAGACCCTTATTCCTGATTGCAATGATGTAAATAAAAAGTAAAGTGGGCACAAAATATTATATCAGAATAGAATTAATTTAATTCTATTCTGCATTGCTATTAAAATAAACACAAGGACACCATTCAAAATCAAGACAGTATAATGTACAAGACAACAGAGAATTAAGTCTGCTGATTTTCATTCTTTTCCAGTGGATCATACCTAAGAGGTAGTTTGCTTTTATCAATATTACAGAAAAGATTATCAAAAGAAAGGCTTTCTTTAGGAGCCTTTATATCACACTGAAGATGATTTGGGTCGCCACCAAAGCTACCAAATTCAGGTTAAAACAACTGTTTCAATACTGTTTCTCAGTATAGTTTTATTCTGTCTTTTCACCATTAACAGTAAGGCTTTTTTTCTGGTGAGAGGTCAGCAGTGAGATCTGGGTGTTCAGAATGCCACTGTTTATGGAGAGCAGTTTGAGAGTATAAGTTTGAGAACTGATTTTTATTTTGTGCTAGTTAGTATTTAAAGGTTTCAGATTACTTCTGTATCTTTTGTTTCTCAGGGAACATGATGGAAGAAACCCTATTTTTAAGTGAAAATAGAAAAATAGGTTTACATTTCCTCCTTATCCCTCGACTTGGACACTGGCAGGACCATGGATAAACTGACATAAACTAGAATGAATGCATTATGGTGTCCTAAAATGACAATCTTAAGAACCTAATGTGGAATTGAACCAAGGTAGGCATGTCTCAACTCCAATAAAATAATATACACCTTTTTTAATGTTAGGCACAACGTACAATCAGGGTACTGTACACTGCAAAAGACACTGGATTCAATGGCCTGGAACGATCAGATAATTTCCTGAGCTTTGAAACCTGAGGTTGTTGTCTATATTGCCTTCCTTATTAGCCCAAAATCTGGAAGTTAATCGGCCTAACTCTGACCTCAGCTAGCCAAGTAAAGCCTAATGAGAATCAGTACATATGATGTTGCACTTCGACATAGAAAATCACTAAACATTCGTTCCTCCCACCAACAATCAAGTTATCAAGGCTCTTCAACACGCATAATAGCAGCAAATGATGTCACTAGGATAAATATAGTATTTTGCTGTAACTACAGGAAACAATCATATGAAAGACAATAAGTAATGATTTCCTAGGGTAAATAGTACCTTTTAGCTATCCTCCATTGCTCCCATGCAGGGAAAATTACCGAATGTAGAAACCGTGCCTTGCTCTCTGATGCAGTTTGCACAAGAATAAACGTATTGGTGGGACCTTGCCTCGCAGCATAGGATTTTACCTACAATAGCTATGACCTCAGTACCTCACAGTTCTCGGTGGACTCTTATGGGACATTGAAGTCGATTTGGTTGTGACTTTCTGTCAGAAATTAAAAGTGGATCACATGATATAACAGTATGTTTTCATAGCAAAGTTGTTTAAGGAAACCTTTTTATCAATAGAAAACTTTAGATATATGGGTGCTTTACAGACAGAAATAAAAAAGGTCATAATTTCCTCATGCATTGCTCTTGTACATTACCAGGAAGAAAGTCTGCTCAGTGTGATCGTATCACCAAACTCTCAAAATCCAAGAACAATTCCTCAGCCTGTAGCCTGTCATTCCTTACAAAATTGAAGTCAAAACCCTGGTTTAAAACTCCCTTTCCCCTCATAACCTTTTTAGTCTTATTCTTGTCATCTTCACACTGATTCGAAGGAAGTAAAGTCAGTTAACTGCGGTACTAAAGGAAAGAAGAGATGAAGAATTTTGTGGTATTTTTGGTCCCACTGTTTTCCACCAGGCGGTGTCTAATAGTCGTAGCAGACGACTTACATATGCCAGAAACAAGCAGAGGTTTGCTAGCATCAGTTGCAGTCTTGATGTGGTTCAGTGTCAACTTCTTTTGCTTTGCAAGTTCCATGCATATCTCCTGTATCAAAACTGAAAACGCTCTATCAAATGTCTGCAACATTTCCTTGGCATACATGCCACCAAGGGTAGGTGGTCTTTCAAGGAGAGTGGCTTTGCCAAATAGTTTTCTGTTCATAGCTCCACTGTCTCCTATTATCCCCTTCTTCCAGAATTCACATCTGCTGCTACAACATTTTATCTAACAGAAAATCTAACAGTGCATCAGAATGTCTCTATTCTCTAAGAATAATGATCAGTTATATGAAATTGTCATAGGTACTGAAACAGACACCAGACAAGTAGAAAGCTTCTGCTGCAACTTTACTTCAGTTCTGTTGAGTTTATGGGTTGGAATAGCAACTAGTGCATTAAATAAAAGAGTTTACACTATGAAAAGACAAATACCTTGATTGTAAAGGCTGTAAGTTAAAAAATATGCAGATATCATACCGAGTGCTAGTATTGTTACACCATTAAATACTTAAGATTCATGGTAGTTATGGTAGTATTAATTCATCACATAACCTTTTGATAATTAGGTTAATTCATTCTCTTTGCACAGATTGCTGTAGTTACTTGCCTACATTTGTAATATTGCTATTTTGTTAAACATAAGGAATAGCTTAACAAAACAACAACAAAAAACCTCTCCCGAGAAAAATGAAACAGTTCATCTTAACTCATGGAACACTTCTCTTTATTCTACAGGCTATGTGGACTATATATTCTAGTTTAGTCACTGACTCCAGACTTGCCCCTTTCTGTGTCTAAGGTCAGACTTACTGCTTATAACAGCATTATCTAACCTGTGTTCATTGTTTTTATGGATTTCTTGAAACAAGATAGGAATTGCTATGTGAGACTGACTCTGACAATTCATGGCATCAGAACCTGAGCATAGAAGTGAGTGCTACCCCAAAGCTTTTCAGCTTTCTTGAATCCTAGGTGCATTTGACAAAACTCTGGGGTTTGATTATCTAGAATTCTCTGGGTGTAAGCAGTGATTGCTTACCTGGTCTCCAGCAGCTCACAAATGTGCTACTGATGCCATCATTCCCAGAGGTGATTTGGAGGTCAGGGACAATTTTCAAATTGTCAATGACACAAAGAAACCATCATTCTGAGTGAGTCATTGAAGAGTTGACATAAAATCTTTGATATTTTTATCACACATGCATCTTTAGACAAATAAAGAGAAGTG
>VYZW01042786.1:1656-16694 GCA_013401315.1 Balaeniceps rex | reverse complement strand
AAAGCAAATATTATTTAAAAAAAGGCTCTACAACTGGGAGGCCACTTTACTACTATTAACAATCAATAAAATGTTGGTTATTATAAAAATATCTTTATTATTTCTAGAGATTTCTAGACCCTTGGTAGAAAGTTCATCTAGGCCTCCTGGTATTTGTGCACAAAAGAGTAACTACTGTTCTCCCTTCCAATTAGGCAAAACAGCCACCAAACCTGGAGGAGAGCACACCATTACCGCATCCATTTCCTTTTCGCAGTGCTCGAATACAGTCCATGTCCAATTCTTACGACCCCTCTTGGTAGGCAATGGATAATATTGACATTTGCTAACAAACTCTACCTTATGCAGTTGAATCCTACACATGCACTAATGTCCTAGCTTGATTCAGCCTAAACACATGAAACACAACTGAAGCGAGATTAGTATTGCAAACACAAGACAGGAACACAAGGTAATTTTGAGTTATGATTATCTCAATGAACAGTGATCAGAGTCCATTACAGTCGGAAATTTGGCAGGGTCTGTGAGAAGTGATTCAAAGGAAATATTCCAAGAAAGATAATACATTGATATTGCATATTTTTATTATGTATCTGCTTCTAGGAGAAAACAATCTTGTTTTGGCATTTGGAGAAAACAGTAATATATTTAATTTAACCTGGTCTTTCAGTTAATGTAACAGTGCAAGGCTATAAAATGAGGAGATCTAGCAAAGTCAATTTTCATACAACAGAATGACACTTAATAGGCACGAGAATGACCTGTATAATCTACTAAGTGTGTCTGGTCTCGTTATTAAGTTTCCAAGTCAATATGTGTAAAAAAATGCTTATCTTTTTATAAAGAGGAATCAATTTTTTGTGTGCTCTGAGCCCTCAGAGACTAATTAGAAAGCAGAAGGAGTGAAAACTAAGTCTCTACTTTTTATGAGAATGTGTTACTGTTTTTCATGGAGAATATTTAGGAATGCATTTCAAACTAGCTTTTTTAAAGACCACATCTGTGAACAACAGAACTATAAGCACCAAAAACAATCTTAAGAAAAATAGGACAGCTCACAACTTGGGTAGAGGCAGAACTAGTGTAGTCAAAATTGCAGAGTAGGTGTCAATTTACAGAAAAGGTAAAGGTTGCTAAGAAAAATACTTTCTGATCTCAGTTCTGTCTCTTACAACTTAAGAAAGCATGTTTCTTTTTAATAAGAAAACTAAATGTTTTCTACAGCTGAAAGTATCACAGGAAGGTTACTTAATCCTTCTATAGTTGGTCTCTCTAAAAAACAACTGAAATCATGTATCTTAGTAAATAAAAAGGGGTGCTATTTTTGAAAGAGAAAACACATCCAAAGGAAAACTGGAAAGACAGCCAAATCCTCTGGGTGTCAATACTGATGGCCTGCAGTCGTACTACCTTGGGTTATGATCTCAGAGTCTCATGGGACAAGCAAGGTCAGACTTGGTCAAAACTCAAACAGGACACCTACAAAGTAAAGCCAGGTGCTGCAAATCATAGTGTTGCCAATTCAGTAGAAAGAACTTTTCTTCTGTCTTGAGCACTTTATCACTGCCGCAGGCATGGTCACAGGGGTCATTCTACTCCTGGATGTGCTGTCTTCTGAACAGTTGTAAAATGGCAGTCCTGACCACTTGAGGGCATTAAGAAAATCATGTCACTTCTTAAAGAGCAAAGGCATTAACCTTAGTAGCCTGTCCAGATTTCAATCAGATATTAAATATTTCAGGCTGTTTTCACTGATTAAGTATTTTTTTCACTTATTTTCTAAAGCAAAGCTTTACATTGCTCTGTTCTTTTACATGCACACACACTTAGTAGGAAACATACATTGGGCATTGTCTGGTTTAAAGGTTCTTTGTAAGTAAAAATAAATGAATGTTGGTCAGAGGACTAAAAAAATATCACTAGTGATATTCCAGGTTTACTACAATTTTCACTGCAGAGTTTTATTTGTTATTTTACTCTATTAATATTCTTCAGCAGTGCTTTGAAAATGCAAATGATTACTATAGTACTCTCTTAGCGTGTTCTCTGACTTACTTTTTAATCTTCTATGGTATTTCCTACATTTCGAGTCCTTTTGCTTTCCTAATACTGTGGCAACTTTTTTCAGATCTGTCGTCAGAAATCACTTCCTTTCTGAGAATCACCAACGGCAATATTTTGACTAGCTCTACTTAAGACTTATGGGACTAGTTCCCAAAAGCCCCACAATGGCTTTGTCCCATTTCCTTACAGTAACGCTCAGGTTTCCAAATGCTAAGCAACCTCAACTCAGATTGCCTATTACACTACCTAATTTAGGCATCGGAATTGCTAGGGTTTCCAAGTTCAAAGCAGTAATGAGCAACTTGTACAGCTCCAGAAACAAGCAAATTGGCCTGGTCCTAGCTCAACGGTCATGTTCAGTTGTATAAATATGATGCTGAGCAAAGTCAGGAAAACTATCCATTTAGAACCCACCGTTAGATGGTTATCGTTAAACAAAAGGAATCTTAGACTTACTATATATTTTGAATATTATGAGTGACCATTACAGAGCTTAAATTTCTTCTGAATTACACTTAACATCACTTAATTGCACACTGTGACTCCATGTGGTTTCCTCACAGTTTCTAACCTAATATTGAGTGAAGAGGAGGGGACGATACTTCCAAGCTGTTATGCGTAAGGAAAGGCTTTTCCTCTTTACAATTCTCTTACTTTGTATGAACGTCCTTTCTATAAATAACAGTCATTCCCCCACTGCAGCTGAATTTTTCTACAGAAGTCTAATTCTCCAGACCTGTAAGGTTTTTTTTTGTTTTCTTTCCCAAATGATCCTCGGCTAATTTTCTTGTAGAATTGTTGGTTTATCTGTGACTACTTCATGAGAACATCATGTGAAACAGTGTCAAATGGTTGATTATAGTCAAGAGATACAACACCCACTGTTTCTGCACTATGTATAAGACCTGTTGCCCTATCACAGAAAGGTATCAGACAATTTTTACAGTATTTGTTCTTGACAAATCCATACTGACTGTTTGCCATCTCCTTGTTTCTTTTTGTTGTTGTTGTTGTTGTTGTTGTTGTATTTTTCTTCTTTTTTCTTTTATTTTTTTTCCCCTTAGGTGCTTCCAAATAATTTGTTTTGTTCCATGTCTCAGTCATTTTCCAAGAATAACAACTGAGCAGCTGTGAACTCTCAGTCTGAGCAAGGTTCCTTCTTGTTGAAGTCAACAGAACCAAAACAGGTGCGTAAGTGCTTTTCTGAGCAGGAATGGACAATGACAACAGAGCAAGTGTCTGTACCAAGTACTTAGGGGGAAATGTCAGTATGTTAGGCTTTTTCTCATGGGACTCCCTGTCTGGTGGCTAATACAAAACCATTTCATGTATTTACCAGCAGCTAAGAAAAAATACTGTCTTTATGGACCAGTTTTTAAATATTGTTGGGACAGAAAAATAATAAGGAAGAGAAGTTACTGGCATAGTGTGATTTGCAGTCCGACAAAATAGTTTATAAAACAAAAAAATGTATATGGGAATATCAAAGGCTGTGTGAACACTATAGAACTCTGTTTTCAAAAGCAGTGACTCAGAGATGCATTTTGGATCATCATTCTTCATCAGGAACACTCAGGAAACAGTATGATCTTTGGATATATAAAAAGTAGCAGAATATCACCACTCTGATAGTTTGAAACCTAGTTCTAATTTCCTGTCTAAATTTATCCATAGGCAGGATTTGTGCTAGCAGACTTTTCAGCTCTGCTGACAATATATAAGATATTCCCGTGTCTGTTTGGTTTTTTTTCTCTCTCTAAATGAAGCAAATTGAAATTTGAAAGAATACACGATACTAGGCAACAGTGATAAACAAGTACTAGAAAAGTTTATTGGAAAAGTGGTGGACTCTTCTCCCACCACACAGCATTTTAAAAATGAAATTATAGTATCTGCCTTAAAACTGCATTTTAACCCAGTGTCTGTGTGCATGAAGAAAGGGAGGGCTAAACAGATGGATGTGATGATTTCTTTGGCTAAGAAATTTTTCATCTATCAATTTTCCTATTACTCACTGCTTTCCAGAGTCTCAGGGAAAACAGAATCGTCTGCACTGCCTTCATCACATGTATAAGACTTGAAGATCTGCACAACTCTTTCTTCAGAGGCTTCCTACCAGGATTATGACACTTTCTTTTTTCACCCTCCAAATTTGAAATATACATATTTGGAGGTTGATCTTTCTGCCAGCTTTGGAAATTGGCTTGTGTTAGAGGCAGCACATCAGCAAGTGAAGGCTCACTCTTTTGTGGCACTGAAAACTGACTTTTTCAGGTGTTTGGCTACTGTCATTCTGTCTGGGCCAAGCTGACATACTGGATCCAGACAATGTTTCCTGTCAATTCTGGGGAAGTTTGCTGGCAGAAAGGGGAAGGGGTGTTGCTTTCCTTTGTAACTTGGAGAAGATACCAGCTGCTATGGACAGATCATACCTGGCACATCCTCATCTGTTCCAAATATTTCAGGTCCTGTATCATTTAAGGCCTGCCTGAGTCCTGCCTGTAACACACTTTTTTTGGCTCTAAGGACTCAAATTATTCAGTCTAAATTAAATCTCTTGCTTGGTGTACTGTATTTTGATGAAGTTGCCAAGAATAAAACATCTGGGAAGGAATCCTTCTACCCTTTGACTCAGCAAAAGTGAGTTAAAAATATTGTGTAGAGCTACACAGCTGATTTTCATCTTTGGGTTTGATGAGCAACCTGATTAAATCCTTCTTTTGTTTAAAATAGCAGGAAATATCATGTCATCTGACTAACATACTTTGCAGAATGGGTGCAGTCCAGTCCAACAAGTAGAGGAAATTTGTGGGAGCTTCCCTTGAGTGTTATAGTCCCATCCTGAGTACACGCAATACCTCACACAAATGTATCTTAGTGAAAAACTGGAAGCCCCACATTACTGTTCTTTATATATGAAAAATTAATATATGATAAAGTGCCAGGAGCCCTCTGTAATAATCTGAAAGACACTGAAAACATCTTTTAACATTTTTTTTTTTAATATAACTCAGTTTCCTCCTTCCTTTGGCTAATCAAAAAGAAAAAAAAAGAACAAAAAATCCCAACCCAACAATACAAATTACTTGCATTTCTATAAATAACATGTGTTTATATTTCCAAGTGCTGTATATCAACTGACTTCAATGGAGCCATGATAGTTTACACCACCTTAGAATCTGGCTTCCTTTGCTCTAAATGGTCTATTCTACCATTTTAGTCCTGCAGTCAGATTTGATAGCCAGGTCTTATGGTCATCTTATTCCACACCATAGAAAAGGTCTGCCGACACAGATCTATTCAAATTCTCAAGTGACCATTTAATAGTGGTCAATTTTTTATTATAAATTTGTTATAACAGACCTAATATTGGAGTAGAAGTCTGCTAATCTGAACACTATCATGAAATAAATACTCATTCTTCAGGAAATGAAAAGAAAGTTGAAAATCAGATACTTTATGATTGCTCAGTTCTAATGAAAATTAGTATCAAAGAGAAACCCATAAAACGATAAATACAGTTACAGAAACATCTGCCTGTAATATCCTGGCACTGTGAGAAGTAAAGAGAAAGAAACAGGGAGGAAGAGAGAGGAAGATGAAGGAAAGAGAAGGAGGGAGAGAAGGAGAAAGGAGGAAGGGACCAGAAAGGAGCCTGCCTTTATTGGTGTCCCACGGAATATGACTGACATACATACTGAAGTGTTAAAAATATTGAAATGGATTACGCTGTACTAAAAAATCCACAGACTTAATGGAGGAAGTGTTAACACTTCATGATTCCCCATCTTTCTAGCTTTCTAGGTTTCAGTTTCATTTTTCCCAAGTCGGTGTGAGGTCTCATACTTCATGGGCTAAAGATTAACACTGTTTGGTTTTAGCCTGAATTTATAATAAACTAACAGTGCACATACCTGCTTACAAAATTTTGTATTGTGGACCAGAAGGGTGAGTGCAAATTACAGTATTTCACAATCAATATTTCATTTTAATTGACAGAGGGAAGACTCATATTTTTTACGTGCCACAAAGATAACCAAGTAAGAAAAAAAAATAGCTTTTGAATATTATGATCCTGATAAAGTTCCATCTTTTATTTTGCACTTAATTTTTTTTCTTCTTTATCTTCCTTACCTCTGTACAATTTTTCATCTGAAAACACATACTTTTCATTAGGACATATTGCTGGCAAATGTGTTGATAGTCTGAATCATGAAGACAAAAGCATAAAGAAGCCAGGAATTTTAGATTTGTTTTTGCACCTGTTGTTTTTGCAGCAAACACTCCACCTGGGACTTCTGCTGTTATTTTGTCTCTTGAAGTTGGGTTACCCTGACATGCTTGTAGAGGCTGAAGGAGGAAGAAGCTGGCAATATTTATTTCACTCAAGTTTCTGAAGCTACAAGATCGTCATCTGCATTAAACAGGTTTCCAGTACCTTACATAGCCAAGAACAAGACAAGCCATGGCCAGCGTAAGTTATGCCCTGCAGGATGGGCTTCTAAGATGAGAGATACGAATTTCTCTCTGAATATCCTTAGCCCTTTAGCTTTGACTGGACGCCCACATTTTAGATGGTGAGAGCTGGCTGAGATAAATCTCACTCAAAATATTTATCTTCATTAAGCCAGATCTTCAGATATGTGTCATCCTGACATAGCACAGCTGAACTTAACTTCCTTTGTCAAAAACATCTGAGAATCTTTCAGAATTTTAGCAGCGAACATTGAATTTTGCTGAACATAGTCCCATGCCCTTGTATTGGGTTTGCGTGGAAAGGTTTTGGGAGTGGGGGGGCTTACAGGGGTGGCTTCTGTGACAAGCTGCTAGAAGCTTGCTAGAGTCAATGCCAGATGGCTCCAAGATGGACCCACCGCTGGCCAAGGCTGAGCTCATCAGCAATGGTGGTAGTGCCTCTGGGATAACATATTTAAGAAGGGAGGGAAAAAAAAGCCCTGCACAACTGCAGCTGGAGTGAGGAGTGAGAATATGTGACAGAAACAACCCTGCAGACACCAAGGTCAGTGAAGAAGGAGGGGAGGACATGCTCCAGGTGCTGGAGCAGAGATTCCCCTGCAGCCCGTGCTGAAGACCATGGTGAGGCAGGCTGTCCCCCTGCAGCCCATGGAGGTCCATGGTGGAGCAGATATCCACCTGCAGTCCATGGAGGACCCCACACCAGAGCAGGTGGATGTGCCTGAAGGAAGCTGTGACCCCATGGGAAGCCCACACTGGAGCAAGCTCCTGGCAAGACCTGTGGACCTGTGGAGAGAGCAGCCTATCCTGGAGCAGGTTTGCTGGCAGGACTTGTGACCCCGTGGGGGATCCACACTGGAGCAGTCTGCTCCTGAAGGACTGCACCCCATGGAAAGGACCCATGCTGGAGCAGTTCATGAAGAACTGCAGCCTGTGGGAGGGCCCCCACGCTGGAGCAGGGGAAGAGCGTGAGGAGTCCTCCCCCTGAGGAGGAAGGAGCGGCAGAGACAACATGTGATGAACTGACTGCAACCCGCATTCCCCTTCTCCCTGTGCTGCTTGTAGAGAGGATGTAAAGAAAATCGGGAGTGAAGTTGAGCCCGGGAAGAAGGCAGAGGTGTGTGGAAGGTGTTTTAAGATTTAGTTTTTATTTCTCATTTTCCTACTCTGATTTGACTGATAAAAAATTAAACTGATTTCCCCAGTTGAGTCTGTTTTGCCTGTGCTGGTAATTGGTGAGTGACCTCTCCCTGTCCTTATCTCGACTCACGAGCTTTTTGTTAAATTTTCTTCTCTCCCCTGTCCAGTTGAGAAGGGGAGAGAGAGAGCAGCTTTGGTGGGCACCTGGCATCCATCCAGGGTCAACCTACCACAGCCCTAAATATTAGACATCTCAAAATTATTATTGGCAAACTGAGACATCAGAAAATTCCCAAACTAGAATGCAGGAACCAAAGCATATCCTGCTCTTTGCAAAGAAAGAAAAGGCAGATCCTGGTGCTCCTAATCATCATGGGGAATGGTGTAATTATCCCAAGAGTTAAAGAAGTCAGCAGAAATACTTATGGAGTAAAATAGAGCTAAGTGACAGAACAGGAGAGCAAAATCTGGACTTTTGGATTTAAAACGGAAATCTCAAAACTGAGAGCCTGTGATATTTAAGCAATGAAAAGTTCACAGCAAATCATGGAACAGTCAGAGCCAGCACCTCCCAGTAGGAACGCTCCAGTACAAAATCAATTTGTCCTACTTGCAAGAGTTCACCATCTCATGGTGCTTAGGAACTTGCTATTTTTCTCATCTGCCAAGAACATACAATGAGTTACAGGTAAACTGCTTTGGGTCACCTCTTTTGAAGTGCCAAGTAGCCTCAGTGCTGTTTTGTAACAAGCAGAACCTGACTAGAATACAAACATGGTATTTTTTATGCTCTCCGTGCAGTTTGGAAAACAACAACATAGTCCCCAAGCAGATTGGCAGATAAATGGCACCAGAGTGCTCTCTTGGCAATGCATATCTCTGTTAGGGCCCGAAACTCTTTGAGCAATTTCAGCTGTCAGGTTGCAGCAGATGAGCCAACCATTATCTTGCTCAAACCCACAGGCCTGATTAGCACCTGCACTGTCACTCTTATATCTGCAAGGAAGTAACAAACCTGTTCAACAGCTGCATAGGTGAAAGTATACCCTGTGGTATATCTCAGCATCCTGCTATTATAGAGAGCAATACTCAGTGAGCACAGTGCAAATCTAATGAACTGCTTAATGCTTTTGTCTTTGGAGATGACTTTCTGGTGTCTACAAGAACTTCCAAGGTATTTCTTCTCTACAGGAAGCAGTGACATAGGACGGGTCCTTCACTTAGCTCTTAATGGGTGTGAACTGGAGTCACAGGACATATACCTGACCTATGAACAGCACCAGATTAAATAAAGCAAGACTAATTAACACACACACAATGCTGTGATGGTATGGCATATACCTTCTGAAAAACAGATTAATGTTTGCATGTGGTAATACAATGAACCCTGTAGACATAGCAACCCAATTTCTTACAGCAAAACATTACTGTACTGTAGACAGTTAAGGAGTTCCATGGCTATAGCTACGCAAAACAATTTGAAAATAAGAAACCTCACTGGAGAGCCTTCAGTGTGGCATCTTCTTCTAGTAATGCTCGTATCTCTTCACTGACTGAAGACAGAATTCAATTCACCTTCCTAAATTAGCTGCTTCAGAAAAATATTTAAAGATTTGGTAAAATGAATCTATGCATAGATATTAATAAAGTCCAAATAAATAACAACACTCTGTGAATAACTGTTATGATTAACTTAACTATACTATAGAAATTGGGTTGTATAAGTTGACTGGCTTGTGGCTTTCCTTAAGAAAATAGTTTACATGTTTCTTATAAGACTGTACTCATGACAATGATGCATTGATATATTAGTAAAAGAGTTTACAAAACATGTTAAAGGTTTTTTTCTTTATAAATGCCCAAATAACCCACAAAAAATATCTTCTCCATGAGGTAATACAAATTTTTGGTTTGTTTCATGGGAGGAAAAAAACGCAGATGGTGAAAAAAATGTGCACATATAACGTAAATTGCTCACTCAGAGTTTTCAGCTCAGATTTTCTCTAAATTGCTTTGCAGCAAAAGATGTACAAGGCCATGGAAATGCCATTTCCATTAGATTTGCAGGAAAGTCTCAGGTTTAACTCCTACTATGAGAACAGAAAATTACTGTACAATGTCCTTTTTTGTGAGCCAAATTCCTAACAGTGACCCTTACTTGATTTCTTTTGTGGTAATTTTAACATTGCTATTATACTCATTTCTGGAATAGGTAACTCATAGTCCCTACATGTCAGAGAGAATTGTTCTTCATGTTACTCTGGAAAACAGAAACAGCCTAAGAAATTTAACCATTCTGTTTGCTTATATGCTGCAATCCTCTATAATTCAATATAGGATTTACCATCTTTGGGCTCACACTAAGGAACACATAAATGCCTGATCAGAAACTCTGGATCCTAGAAATGGTGAATTTAGGAATCAATGATTATACGACTTTCAGATGCATAAGGCTGTTTTCACAAAGAATTATCCTTCCACAGTGGCAATGTTTTTAAAAGAAACAGATATATTTTATGCCCCTCTACGCTTTTCTACATTGCAAATGCATGAGTCTCATCGTCTCGAGAAAGTTATAAGCTGATGTAACTCTGTTACTCTCAAGTCTTCCCTAATTTACTCAGTGCTACATCAAATCAGTCCATGTTTATTTTTATAGCATATTGGAAAGCTGTGCATAGGTATTTGTGTTGTGATTCTGACACTATATAGAATAGTTTCAGAAATAATATGCAAGATTGTAGTGCTCTAAAAAAACCTCACTAATGGTCTTTTCCATCGTTGTAAACTTAAATTGCCAAAGAATACTAATATTTAATTTATGCTAAAAGAAATCTGCATATAGCAAATGACATTTTTCCTATTACTTAGTAAATTACACAGTGTGTCTGAAGCCAGCCATAAGCAAAACACACTTTAATTATCAATTTAAGTGGGATTACTGTGATATTGTTTCTAAAACTCAATGTAGACCCTTCTAATAAGATTCATAACAGCACAGACATACTTTCTTATTCAAGATGAAATTGCCTGTAAACTATTCTGCTCCAAACAAAAGATTTCTATTTAAGTTACTTGGTTACTTGAACAATGGTGGAACAATTTGGAAGTCTAGCAAACATATCTCCTAATGTGTGTTAGGATTTTCCGTCTTTACAAGCATTAATCTCTAGAACAGACACACACAGTGTTTCAAACTGTGATTTTGTTTCTCACCATCTCATGGCAATATATATATAAACTAGAGTCTTTGCCATTTCTAGCAGACTTTTCATAAAGATTCTCACAAGCTTTATTGATGTTATGGAGATGCATCTATGACATTCTCCACGTAGGCCTTAAATCCACTCCTTTTTAAAGGATTTTGATAACTAGCACAAGATTGAGTAAACCACGTATTTGAGTCAGTTAGAATCATAGAATTGTAGACTCATTTAGGCTGCAAAATACCTTTAAGATCATCGAGTCCAACCGTAAAATGAACACTGACAAGTCCACCACTAAACAATGTCCCCAAGTGCCACATCTACAAGTCTTTTAAACAGACTTTAAATAGATGGTGACTCAACCACTTCCCTGGGCAGACTGTTCCAATGACTGACAACCCTTTCAGTGAAGAAATTTTTCCTAATATCCAATCTGGCGTAACTTGAGGCTTTTTCCTCTTGCCCTATCACTTGTTACTTGGGAAAAGAGACCGACACCCACCTTGCTACAACCTCCTTTCAGGTAGTTGTAGAGAGCGATAAGGTCTCCCCTCAGCCTCCTTTTCTGCAGGCTAAACAACCCCAGGTCCCTCAGCCACTCCTCATAAGACTTGTGCTCCAGACCCTTCACCAGCTTTGTTGACCTTCTTTGGACATTCTCCAGCTCCTCAATGTCTTACTTGTACTGAGGGGCCCAAAACTGAACACAGTACTCAAGGTGCGGCCTCACCAGTGCCGAGTACAGGGGAAGGATGACTTCCCTGGTCCTACTGGTCACACTATTTCTGATACAAGCCAGGATGCTAGTGGCCTTCTTTTTGTCACCTGCGCACAGCGCTGGCTCATATTCAGTTGGCTGTCGACAACACCACCAGGTCCTTTTCTACTGGGCAGCTTTCCAGCCACTCTTCCCCAAGCCTGAAACAAGAGTTGCATGGGGTGGTTGTGACCCAAGTGCAGGCCCTGGCACTTGGCCTTGTTAAACCTCATACAAATGGCCTCGGCCCATCGATCCAGCCTGTCCAGATCCCTCTGTAGAGCCTTCCTACCCTCAAGCAGATCAACACTGCTGCCCAGCTTGGTGTCATCTGCAAACTTCCTGAGGGTGCACTCGATCTCCTCGTCCAGATCATTGATAAAGATGTTAAACAGAACTGTCCCCAATACTGAGCCCTGGGGAACTCTGCTTATGACTGGCTGCCAACCAGATTTAACTCCATTCACCACCACTCTTTGGGCCCAGTTTTTTACCCAGGGAAGAGTATGCTTGTCCAAGCCATGAGCAGCCAGTTTCTCGAGGAGAATGCTGTGGGAAAAGTTTTTACATTGAACATTTGTATATTTTTTTGAGGTAGGTGTCTAACAGTGGACATGATAGTACAGACAAATCTCAAATGTCACTTTTCATTCTTTCCATTAGCTCAACAATTCCAGGTTCATCACAGTGGCACAACGAGAATTTTGTTACTGTTCTCCACATGGAATAATTTTGAAGTTCCTGAACACCAGTGACCTCAAGGCAAAGTCTATTACCACTGACTGATCTCAAAAAGAGATTCTACATCTGAGAATCCCTTACTGGCTAGTGTCAGAAAGAACTATAAAATAATGATTCCCAAACTTTGCAAAAAGACAAGACACTCCCAATAACATGGCACTTCTCTGCAAAAAAACCCCATATTCAGATATGAACAATGTTTTGAAACCCAGAGAATGATAACAACTACAAACAGTCAAAGCAGTGAACTACAGCAAAACACTTCTATCATGTCATGCTTAGAAAAAACATGTCACTCACCCTTTTCTTAGACTGCACAATAGATCTACAGCACTAAATGAACGCAATCTCTCTCTCAGAAAGACTTCTTAAGCTCTTCTCCCACCACATAGCTCCACTCAAACTCACTAGAGTTGTCTGAACTAGTTTCACATGAGAACACAGAGTTCAGGCCCCTTGCTAACTTATTTATCAGGCCCCTTTATTAGCTTCTTTGATCTTCCAAGTTCTAGATTATATGTCTCAATCTGTGAAACACTAAGAGATCTTATGTTGAAGAGGCAGAGAAAAAGAGACAGAAAAAAAGTTCTTCAGAATGGTTTTAAGGAACACTAATGTAACTGAAAATCAAGTCCTTCAGAGTTAGGTAATGGGTCATTTACAGTAATATGGTATAAACAGACCAAGGATTAAGATAAATGGGTAAAACACACACAAAGCATGAGCTCTCCCAGCATGAACCATTAGAATTTATCAGACACAGTTCATTTACAGTGTGCTGGAGGAAAAGGGAAAACACATGGTTCTCCAAGGGCTTCCCATAAATTGCATAAATGTTTCAGACCAGTTCTTTTTTCTTTTTTTACGTCCAGAACCCCCTGGAAATCTTTTCTTTCTAGGGAATTCTGTTTCCTTTAAACTACCTTTTTATATTGTTAGTGTGGCAGTAGAGAACAGACAGTAATGGGAAGAATCATAATGCAACCACAGTTACACCTGAAAAAAGTGTATGCTGCTGTTAAACATGTTTCCTCTTCCTTCTTAGTTAAATCTGTTAAGGTGATTTATGCTCAGGGAAATAAGAAAGTGCAGGTTAAAGAAGTAACTAATTTCCTGTTGGTATTTTCTAAAAGTAAATAGTTTTGTATGAAACTGAAGTTAATTTAAAAAAAACAGAAAACCCCAAAAACCTGCAACTCTTCTCAAACTTGTCATAAGATCTTCTCCATCTTTCGGCAAACAGGAGAACCTTGCAATGTTTGTCAGTGTCTGGATCATAGGTCTGAGAATTAGGGCTTGATTTTTCTTCTAATTCCATCACTGTATAAAGTTGAGTGGATGCCTCAAACCAAAAAATTTGCAGCTTTGAATATAAAGGAAGTTGAGCAAGGGAAAAGATGTTGGTGGCTTTGCAATTGGGTGTTCAGGAGAGCTCTGATCAGTTCTCTGCTCCACCACACATTAACTGGGAGATCTCAGTGAGCCCCTCAGGGCTGGACCCACCAAAGTTCTCAGACATCACACTGCACTTCTTTTCCCAGCATCTGCTGCAGCACAGCTCACAGCTCTTAGCTGGTGCCCCAGCACCCGTCGAGTCCATAGGAGGATGAAGGCTGATACAGTGCCTTAGACTGGGACCTATAAATCAGCACTACACCAGACGTAGGTTAGTTGCAAACCAACCGGTTAGGAGCAACTGCAAACTTTTGCAGATCCTTCTTTCAGGCAAACATACAATGGGACTGAAGACAGCCAGCAGTGCAAACATAAGAAAAATATGACACTTTTATGGAAGCACCTTTCCTGTGCTTTCAAATGCAAACATCACTGTGCTGTGCTTTCCCGGACCATGCCTCTACATGGTGAGACTGCCTCAGACACCATCAGATGATTCTGATGGGAACAGATGTTGTAAGGATATCTACAGAGGCATCAGGCTGTGTCAGGCTGCTAAGTGCTGGCAAGATGGCAGCAGCTCTGGATAAAATCTGCAGCAGACATTGAAATAGTGGTAGCTTCAATACTGAAAACAGGTGCTTGCTTGTTGTGTGGCTCAGTAAACACTTACCCCTCATTACTAGTGAAAGGCCGAAGGCTTTGTATTGACCTAACAGTGCAGAGCCTAGGGAGCTGTCCGTACTTGTGTTGGGTTGAGATGATTTGGGATGGTTTAGCTATGATAACAATTGCCTAATGGTCAGGTGAGTATTGTCAAACTTGTTTTTAGCTTAGTTCTATGAGTACTGTATCTGATAAAAGTCTAACCCATGTAGTCACTGAGGACCTAACGTGAAACCTCCATGTCAGTTAGGTCTGAGGGAAGATACTGTGGTCGTTTAGCTAATAGCTAATGGGTGAACATAGCCAAACTTCAAAGAAAGGATATGTAAGCAGAGTGTGTGAGAAACTATGCTCAAACTGGGAGAAGGAAGATACCATCGATTCCAAACTCCTCCCAGAAGAGAGCACAGGGTTCTGCTGACTTGCTGTAGTTCCCTCTGCTTGCCCAAGGCAGGTACTGCCAGCTGAGGATCCCAGGGACAGACAAAGGGTGAGCACAGCACCAGTTAAAAGGGGTGCAAACTAGAAAGTTTTCATATAACATTTTTAGTACGATTAGGATTACTCTTTAATAACTAGATTATTTGGATTAT
>VYZW01042785.1:0-17513 GCA_013401315.1 Balaeniceps rex | reverse complement strand
AGTGCTAGGTTAATTGTTGGACTCGATGATCTTAAAGGTGCTTTCCAACCTAAATGATTCTGTGATTCTGTGATTCTATGATTCTATGAAAACAAGATAAGGAATATCAATGATTGTGACAAATTTTAAAAAATAGTCTCAAAGCTGAAATGACTTAATAAAGGAAATTGAAAGATTCCATACTTCAACAATAATAATCAAGTGAACAAATATAAGATGAGAAACCATGACTAAGAAGTGGCTCTGCGAAAAAGAATCTGGGGATTTGAGCACAGTAAATTCTGGAAATTAATCAGAGGCCCCTGCTACTCTGGAAGGGAAGAGAATGGTAGAAATATATTTAAATTTGTAATGCATAAGAAATAATTCTGCTGTATTCTCCTGAGCATAGTCTAACTTTGTCCACTGAATTTCCCTCCAAATACTTGGACCAAACAGATGGAGCTCTCCCCACTTTTCCTCAAAAAAAAACCAAAAAAAACAAAACCCCAAACCACAGTCTACTGAAGGCACAGAATGAACTGGTATCATTTAGCCTTCAAGAGGAAACAGATTATGTGATAACAGCTTGTAACTATAAACAAGGTTGAGAACAAAATGAAAAGAATACTTTAATTCTATGCTCATTTTACATAGAAGAATCTGCATTTGGCTTAAACTGCAGAAAGGAAGTTTCAGAGGAAGCATTGGGAAAGACTTTGTAACAAGGATAGTGAAGTGGCAGAGTAGACTGCCTAAACAGACATCGTAAAGACAAAAATCTGTTGCAAATGATACCGCATAGTTCACTTGACCTTGATGCACAGAGATGGATCCAGTCCTACAGTTTCTAAATATTGAAACTAAGAACTTTAAATACATATTATTCTTAAAAGGTTTTTTTGCACAAAGGCAATGATAGTCAGCTGATCATACACCTCTATTGCTGAACATGTCTACCCTGACCAAGATCTGAAAATTCCTGCCTCAATAATCATAGGGATCCCCTCTGTGAGGAGGCAGAAACCTGCTCAACTCAATATTTCATTTAAGGTCTTCTCATATCCATTTTCAACCTTAAAAAGGTTCTGCTATCCTCATTTGACTTGTGTTTTTATAAACTTATTCAACTACTGAAACAAATAAAGGAAAAAAATCATATAGGAGTATTCTCAATTGAACCAGTGACTTTTTTTCTAATTTAAGTATGATATAAATACTTTTCTACAATGAAATCAACTCTGAACATTCTTTCTTGATTATAGAATGAAAGACATTTTATGTTACAATATTGAGGTTTGAAACACATCAGAAAAAAAGTTACATCAGAAATCTGACACAGCCTTTGAAAACCTAATCCAAATTAAGTGAGAGTTAGAAATTTAAGTTCAGGATAGAAATTCAGAAAAACATCTCCAAATCTATTCTGCTGCCTTGTTGTTTAAATTTTCTGATAAAGTTTTCCTGGACACGTGAAGTTGTGTTACTGAACATTAAGCTTCTGTTCTACTGACTCGCTGAAAGCTTCCTAGGTAGTCTGAACTGACTGCTAGGTCTCACTTGCGGCCACCTGTTTTGCAGAAAACAGGTATTCCAGGATCTAATAATAGAACTATTGTGATTGATGTTTGTACTCTCAGAGTACATACAATTCAATTAAAAGCATTGTGCTGCTGTCTGATTTTATTCATTAAACCTACTTATCTGCAGAATATTTTCTCCAGGAATCAAACATCTAGGCTTTAAACAAATCTCAGGCTAAGCAATTTGAACAAGCAGCTTCCTCAGGCTAAAGAAAAGCTTTAACTACCAGAATGTGGATTATCAGGGATGAATATGCTTTTAGCTCTCCAGAGGGACCCTATGCAGAAAGGAATACAAAATTCCAAATCACTGGAAAAATATGCTAGAGAAAGGAAGCTGACTTTGTCATCTTGTAGTTATCACTGTCAGCTGGGAGGGGGATGTTACTCAGTGACATATCTGGATATTTCTTTCCACTAAATAACAATTATTAATAAAACAGATCGGTGACAAGAACGTCACATTCTACTCAACTTTAGATGCTGGAACTTTAGACATTCACAAGAGTTTTACTTCAGTTTCCCTTTATGGTCATTGCAAATAAGATATTCGTAGTACACAATTCCTTTCATTTTTCTGCGGATGCTTCTTTAAAGTTGAGATGACTTGCACCCTAGACAAACTTCTTTCTATCTGTTCAACATCAAGAAAACATGACACGACAAAGAGAGATGCAGATAAACACACTGAAGATGTCTGATTGTAATAGGATGATTTCCACTATTGCACAAATGAGACAACATACAGCACCATTTTGTCTGGCCACTGTTCCAAATTTAAGTGGTTAAATTCACATTACATGGTTTCTCAGACTACTAAATCCTTTGCTAAATGTCTGTGTAAATGCTCAGCTACGTCCTTAAGTTCGTAAATATGGATCATGATACTGTGCATTATTTTTTTGAGAAATTGATCTTCTTGCATATGCAAAACCAAATAAACTGTCGCATTCCTACCTCAGTTCCATAAAAAGCATGGCCCATCTGTAGTTTATAATTTTCTTGGTCAGCAATAGATGAACAAAGACCTGAAGTGCTGAATGACTAATCTATCAAGTACCACCCAGGGCATAACACTTTCTTAAAGCAATTTTATTACCAAGGTAAAAAATTGCAATTGTTTGACTACATACCCTATTTTATTTACTATTTAAATTGTCACATGGAAAAGCCATTAGTATATTGATGGCTATGGTTCTGTAGTCTCTGCTCCTAACTAGAAAAAACTGAGATTTGAGATTAATAAAATTTCATGTGGCATCAGAAAGATTTCATTATTTCTTACATACTGACCCTTTTGTCGTGGTTTAACTGCAGCCAGCAACTAAGCACCACACAGCTGCTCACTCAGTTCTATGCAGTCTTCAATAATTCAGTAATAGAAGCAAGATAAAAAAAAGGAAACTACAGTATTATAGTAGTACTATTGTGCCAGGAATATTGAATTTGTTGGCCAGGTAGAATAGGCTAATGGAATGAAATTGAGAATTGTTTCTGTTTGAGACCAATTTCATCCTCTGACACTTGAAAATGTACTAGCTGACTTCGGGACTTAGAATTGTTGATGATCTAGGTGTCATAGAGAAATAGGCACTTCTTATCAAATTGCTCAAGTAGTTTGTGTGTAAATAACATTTAAAGGACTGACCAAGCTCAGTTCAGTCACCCAGATGTAAGATATTTTCAGGGGCTGTATGGGGCTAATCAATATGCCACCCTGCTGGAAGTTCTATGGGAGATCTTCTGAATAAGCAGGCAGAGGACTCAGAGAGAGGCATACCTAAAAGAGCACTAGAAAATCAGTTTAAGCAGCTGAATCTCAGCTCAGAGATTAGTCAGAAAGCTACAGTGCAGAAATACCAGAAGAAAAAGCTACATGAGGAATTTCTTACTCTGGATGAGAATTGGTACTTACAACAGTTAAAACAAATTAACAAAAGCATATATAAGTTAAACCACATTCAGCATCAGGTAACTGGCTCTCACTGGCTATATCTATACTATCAAAGCATTCAGAGACAATAGGAGAGAAGCAGTAGATCAAAGTAATCAGTGCTGGGAATGCTCCATGTACACCAGGTGAGGTTCATAGCTTTTATTCCTGACTAGATTTATTCTGATCCCATTTACTGAACATCCCTGCCACACATGTAATATAAAGCTGTCTGAAGGTTCAGAGCTTTGTTTTCCAATGAGAAGCTAAAGCATGTTAGTTCACTCAGAAACTGTAGTTTCTGATTTAGCTTCCCCTCACAGAAATCTACTTTCTGGGGAGCAAAACTATTCAGTAAATTTATTCAACAAATGGTAAGTGAAGGCAATCAGAAGATTCACTTCAAAACCACACTCATTTTGAACAAAAACACTAATGAGGAAGAAGCCAATTCTGGGAATAAAGTTACTTCACTACACTGCATTCATTACACAATTCCAGAAATTCAAATTACAGTCAATGGGAGCTACCTTAATTCCTGAATAGGAACACCTCTGTAAGAGTTCAGCATGTTTGACCTAAACATTTACTATACTCTTCTACTAAATTTCTCTTAACTGTATTATTTTCTAAAAGTCTATGGCATCTAAATTTGTAAGGAAATGTTAGACGCTTCCATGTATCCCATCCAGTCTATCTAGTAATTTTTTGAGCATTTTTGTTTAACTTGTGATGACAGTATGTGTGTAATAGTCTACTGGTCAGAAGATTGTTCAGCCTACCTTACCCTGCAGTGGTGAAATCCACATCTCAACACAGTGTGACATAGCACAGTGTCTGACACTCACACAATAAATTGCACTTTAATAGAATTACAGAATCATAGAATGCTTTGGGTTGGAAGGGACCTTTAGAGGTCATCTAGTCTAACCCCTCTGCAGTGAGCAGGGACATCATCAACTAGATCAGGTTGCTCAGAGCCCTGTCCAACCTGACCTTTAAGATTTCTAGGGATGGGGCCTCCACTACCTCTCTGGGCAACCTGTTCCAGTGCTTCACCACCCTCATTGTAAAAATTTTTTTCCTTATATCTAGCCTAAATCTACCCTCCTTTAGTTTAAAACCATTACCCCTTGTCCTGTCACAACAGGCCTTGCTAAAAAGACTGTCCCCATCTTTCCTATAGGCCCCCTTGAAGTACTGAAAGGCTGCAATAAGGTCTCCCTGCAGCCTTCTCTTCTCCAGGCTAAACAGCCCCAACTCTCTCAGCCTGTCCTTGTAGGAGAGGTGCTCCAGCCCTCGCATCATTTTTGTGGCCCTCTTCTGGACCTGCTCCAACAGCTCCATGTCCTTCTTGTGTTGAGGGCTCCAGAGCTGGATGCAGTGCTCCAGGTGGGGTCTCACCAGCGCCGAGTAGAGGAACAGAATGACCTTCCTCGACCTGCTGGCCACACTTCTTTTGCTGCAGCCCAGGATATGGCTGGCTTTCTCGGCTGCAAGCGCACACTGTTGGCTCATGTCCAGCTCTTTTTTCCACCAGTACCCCCAAGTACTTCTCCGCAGGGCTGCTCTCAATCCATTCATCCCCACTTTGTGAGATCATTTTCACTTATTCTCTTGTGAGCCATTTGTGGGCATAAATGCTCGAGATGATGCACCCAGTTATGGAGATATATACATATATATTTAAATAAATAAATAAATCAAACCCCCCCACACCCTCAAAACATCATTACAGCCTAACACTTTAGAGTTTTGATTGTGATGACCAAAACTGTGGTTTCATACTTGTTTCCTTGAAATGCAAGTACTTTTTTTTTTTTTTTTATCTATTAGAACATCACTGGATAAAAAGCCAAAATGAAATCTATTCCTGTATCATGGAGAGGATTACCTAACTATCTTCTCTTTTAATCAGTTATCTTAACCATTAATTAGAGTCAGTCTTTATCTTACTTGTTCTCATCTGATCCCATAACAAACTGTTGCCTAACCCTGAATTGCAATCCAAACTTAAAGAGAAGTAAGCAACAGTTGCCTCATAACAGACACTTCTCTCTGTGTACAGAAAAATAAAGCTAAGCACCAAGGGTAGCAACCTGATCTAGTTGAAGATGTCCCTGCTCACTGCAGGGGGGTTGGACTAGATGACCTCTAAAGGTCCCTTCCAACCCAAAGCATTCTATGATTCTATGATTCTATGATAATTTTAGGCAGACTTGAGTACTGTCTCGTATCCCAGGTGGTGTTTATAATTCAGAAAACTGAATTACTGCTTAGGGTGTGGACTACTCTCTTAGTTTTGAATGCCAGTGGATATTTTTCAACATTCCAGGTTAAACAGATTTCTAAATTTTAGTGCTTCAGTTCATTGTCATCTCAACTCTGGAAATAAAATGTTTGTAAATTATCCAGATTAAATAAATAATTTTATTCAACTTTAAGTAGGAATCTTGGTAAAATTATGGTGATAAGAAATGTTATGAAGGAGGGAGGAAAGATGGAAACCCCTAAAACCAGACTGTCTGCAGACACTTTAATATCATACGTACGATATATCAAGTAAGGTAAGATCTAGGCAAAATGGATCCAATTTGTAAACTTTATTGTCTTCAGTGACTATGTTATTGTTTAAATGTGCAGGTTTCTTGGGAGAAACTGATTTTAAACACAGAACCACACACACATACACATATTTTAGCCTGATTCCTTATTGTTCTTTATAAACCAGCCAATGCTTCAGTGTAAATTGACTATTGATATTACATCTAAACAGTTTAATTAATATATTGTACTCTCATGTTGAGTTAGTACATAAAATGTTTTCAAGTCAAAATAACTCATAAATATCAGTTCTTTGCCAGACTTTTAAACAGAATATATACTGTAATTAAAGACAGTAAGAAACTTTTTTGATTGAACTTATTAAGGTATACTCTATGCACATGCAGAGAGTGACATTATTAAGAAGATATAATCTTTGAAAGAAAATATAGTGAACTGGAATAGCTTAGTAATTATACTGCCATAACAGACTCAAGGATATCTTCTGGGTTTAAGATTTAGAACAAATTCTACAGGAAAATAATGGTTTTGTACACACACTCACACAAAGTGGTATCAGCTCTGACTTTCCTAACTTCTATCAGCAGCAAAAACGTTGAATAAAGAGTTACATCAAATGCCTATGGCAAACAGTATAATCTTTATTTCCTGGCAGCTGCTGTTCCTGAAACCATGTGATAATGGCTGTGGGTTAAACTCTATTCTGATAGGAATAATTTTGCACTGTTTAAAAGATGTCTTAGAGAAAGAACCTGCTGATCAAAAGGATAACTGTCATAATTAAAGCTGTCTGTCTCAGAAAAAGAAGTTACCCAAGACATTTGCTTTTAGACCATTAGTATTCGAGATGTTCACTTCCTACCTAGCAGGGAAGATGCATATAACAGTCTGGATGACATCTACTGCCATCTCAGGTGTCCTGCTGTGTCCATCCTGATCTGCTGCTGAAATGGCACAGTATCTATGAAAGATCCATACATTTCTGGAAGAATGGCCGAACTCCATGGAGGATACCTAATAGATGACATTTTACAGTACTTTGTGAAATTGGGATCATTTTGCAACCTCCTACACACTTCCATTTTCAACATTTTGCCTTCCACCAAATATATTTCTGTGCAGGATAGATTAAATATTCTCTTAATAGTAAACTCTGTCCCATAAGTGGCTGAGAAAGTTACAGTGCATGGATAGTCTTTTCTAAATCCTGATGACATACTACTCTACGTGGCAAGTTTGTCAATGAATTCCAGAGGGTCAGAGTCAGTAACACAAAACCAAGATTGAATAAATATGATTTTGTGGCTCTATCAATTTTGTTATATGCTCCTTCCCTTTGCAGAGTGAAAAAATGTGTTAAATACTCTAATATTTGACACTATTTTATAGTATTCAAAAGTGTTATTCAGTGCAATATTTTGCGACATTTTTTAATAAATGTAAAACCAAAACCCAGGAATCTAATATTTCTCGTGAATATTCTGAGAGCTAGACCAATAAAAGATTTCTTGCTAGAGTTCTACAGCATAAACTGGTAGATAAATTTACAACAAAGATGTTCAAGAACTGGAAAGACAATTGGAGATAGTCCCTGGGAAACTACATCTGTGATGGCAGTAGTGGTGAAAGTAGAAAGATGGCTCTATAAAAGGGAAGGTCATTCCCCCCCAGCCTCCCCCTGCCTCCTTTGCATTCAATACAAGACCAAGAGAAAGGTTTTAAGCATACAGTCAATTCAGCATTCTCGGTATTGGAGGAAGTTAAACCACAACAATGTATGTGTAAGGTTTTTTTGGTTTGGTTTGGTTTCATATGACACTGTCCAAAATAAAGTGAATGAAGTATAGCTGCTCACTGGATTGTTGTTCTTACAGCATGAAATTGAGTGCTGGTTAAACAGCATAAATTTTAGCATAAAGGCATGAGGCGTATTTGAGAATGCAGTTTGCTGAAAGTGTTAGAGGACAACTTAGGGCATAGTATAGTGTTTTCACTGCTTGGATAAAGAATCCAGACACAGGTGAAACCTACAGTTTTACTATCTACAGTGATTTTTTAGGGGCTCTACTTCACTATTTAATACAACCTCTAATCAGGACACTAAGTTCTTTTGTATAAGTTAATACATATAATAAATACATGAAGACATCTGGGAGATCTCACTTTCTGGTCACATATAGAAACAAAGGTAGGAACACAAACCTATTTGTAGCATTCCAGAGGACAACCACAGAACAGGCAAGCATTTCATTACAAATAGGGTGGCCTGGATAGTATATGATAACCATTGTTGTTAATATTTCTAATAATAATACACAATATTTTTAACTGTACTGTTATAAAACATCCTGTAAAAACTATATTTTTTTTTCTCTGAATGATCAAGGGAAAAAATTATAAGCAAAAAAGTTTAAATACATTGAAAAGAATTAAGATATTTAGTGTCCATTTTACTTATATAAAAAGATAATAACACTTCTCATTTTATGCTGTATTGGTTTTGCATGGCTAGGTTTTTGGTAACGGGGGGCTACAGGGGTGGCTTCTGTGAGAAGTTGCTAGAAAATTCCCCTATGTCTATTACAGCCAATGCCGGCCGGCTCCAAGATGGACCCCCCACTGGCCAAGGTTGAACCAATCAGTGGCGGTGGTAGCACCTCTGTGGTAACATAGTTAAGAAGGAGAAAAAACTGCTGCGCAACAGCAGCAGCCGAAGAGAGAAGTGAGAATATGTGAGAGAAACAACTCTGCAGACACCAAGGTCATTGAAGAAGGAAGTGGAGGAGGTGCTGCAAGCACTAGAGCAGATATCAACCTGCAGCCCACGGAGGACCTCACGCTAGAACAGGTGGATGCACCCAAAAGAGGCTGTGACCCTGTGGGAAGCTCACACTGGAGCAGGCTTCTGGCAGGACCTGTGGACCTGTGGAGAGAGGAGCCTATGCTGGAGCAGGTTTGCTGGCAGGACTTGTGATCCCATGGCAGACCCACGTTGGAGCAGTCTGTGAAGAACTGCAGCCCATGGGAAGGACTCACATTGAAGTTCATGGAAGACTGTCTCCCATGGGAGGGACCCCACGCTGGAGCAGGGGATGAGTGTGAGGAGTCCTCCCCCTGACGAGGAAGGAGTGGCAGAGATGATGTGTGATGAACTGACCGCAACCCCCATTCACTGTCCTCCTGTGCCACTCAGGGGGAGAAGGTAGAGAAAACTGGGAGTGAATATGAGCCTGGGAAGAAGGGATCAGTGAGGGGAAGGTGTTTTAAGATTTATTTTTATTTCTCATTACTCTACTCTGATTCTGATTAGCAATAAACTGAGCTAATTTCTCCAGGTAGAGTCTGTTTTGTCTGTGATGGTAATTAGTGAGTGATCTCACCCTGTCCTTATGTCAACCCATGAGCCTTTCATTTTATTTTCTCTCCCCTGTCTAGCTGAGGAGGGGAGTGATAGAGGGGCTTGGTGGGCACCTGCCAACCAGCCAGGGTCAACCCACCACAGTTCCTTTTTTTTGGCACCCAACGTGGGGCATGAGGAATTTGAGAAAGGACAGTGGTGGATTGACCCTGGCTGGTCTTCACCACAGGCTTCAGGCAGCCTGTGGTGAAGACCAGCCAGAGGGAATCCCTGCTCTGGTGCCTGGAGCACCTCCTCAACCTCCTTCTTCGACGACGTCAGTGTCTGCAGAGTTCTTTCTCTCACGTATTCTCACTTCCCTCTCCGCTGCTGTTGTTGCGCAGCAACTTTTTCCCCTTCTTATATATGTTATCACAGAGGCACTACCACCATTGCTGATTGGCTCGGCCTTGGCCAATGGCGGGTCCGTCTTGGAACCGGCTCGCACTGGCTCTATCGAACATAGGGGAAGCTTTTAGCAGCTTCTCACATAAGCCACCCCTGTAGCTCCACTGCTACCAAAACCTTGCCGTGCAAACCCAGTACAAATGTACCATGAAATATACTTTTATTAAGAGTTCCTTGAGCCATACTATCACAGTTTATATTACAAAGAGAAGTCCAGGAAAATTTTTTGTTTATCAGTCAGCAGATCTTGCAGAGGAGCACAGGGCTTTGTCTCCCTCCTCCATACACACAAATGTGTCCCTTTGTCATGAACATGTTTAGCAGTGCAGACTTAGTTTAAAATATAACCAGAGTTGAGAGAACACTCCAGCAGTCTGTCAGCTCTGTAGGAAGAAAAGGTTGGCTACGTGGTTTGCTATAGGTATTCAAAAAATCAACTAGCAACAGTGAAGGTAACTAAATAGGGAAGTTCTGGGGAATCTATATATGTTTTGTCTCCTTTAATAAGAACCACAAATGCAACTGCAAACAGATACAGTGAATCTGGTTCTTAGCAAAAGACATTAGGAAATGGTTTCTTAGCCTTGAATTTAAGAAACACAAAGGTCAAAGTCTCATAGTTTGGTGTTAAAACGAGTACATTTAAGAAAAAGAAAAAAAAAAGGGAAAAAATCCTTTGCACTATTTTTATGGCTTTCCCGTCTATTAAACTGGGATGCAAATTCTATGCGTGATTGATTTAAAATAAATCTTAAAAATAATGAAGCTAACTCTCTTAAACTCTTAACTCTCTGTTAAAGTAGTCCCTTTTAATCAATACTGGTTTAAGGTTGTTAGCTGTTTCAAACAGCATGTTTTCTATTTATCTTTGACTCAGAAGGCTTCCTTTTGAATTACAAGAGCTAGAAATTAACATGTTCCAGAAAAACTTCCTGGAATAATACTGTTGAAAATAAACCTTTTGCTTCAATTTTCTGATATGGAACCTGTAACATGGAGTCTGAAAAAATGTCAGGTTCCAAAGTTGAGTTTTGTACCTATTGTAGCCATGTAAACATTTTGTTAATTTAACAGCTGTGTTGGAAGACATTCAGAGAGA
Source organism: Balaeniceps rex (assembly GCA_013401315.1). Lineage (NCBI taxonomy): Eukaryota > Metazoa > Chordata > Aves > Pelecaniformes > Balaenicipitidae > Balaeniceps > Balaeniceps rex. The sequence continues at coordinate 6,549 of VYZW01042785.1, read as the reverse complement.
CTTCTCTCTAAATATTTGTATCTATTTGAAGTAGACATAATGCTATTTATCACTCATTGATACCTTCTCAAAATATTCTATTGATCTAGAAAACATTTCCTCATTAGTTGCACTCCACTAATATTCATAAATTCATAACTGAAGATAGAGAACACCATAAATTTACTCTGCATCTTATTCATTGTGGGCTGAAATTTATTGGATGGAACATATATATTGCCATAATATATTAAAAAAATCTACAGATTATGTTTACAAATGTAAAAAATATTAATATGTTTATAGCCTATGATGAATAAAACCCCAAACCAACAACATGCCAATATGTAATTTTATATATAATTATTAGGATAATGAAAGTGATTCTAATCTGAGTGCAACAGGCCAAACAGGATTAATCTGTATTGCTTTAATATTAAGTTAATTTTGAGGCAGAGAATTCAGAACTTATTCATGCTTTTACTTCCAGAGTATTACGACAGGGTCTTCTTTTACTAAAATCGTCGCATAGTACAAATGCTTGTTTTGTCTTGGGTTCATGGTTAATCTGGAAAACTGGGAAGGGTCAATGAAAGACATTCGAACTTACCTCTAAATATTTCAAAAGATAGTCATAATTGAAACAAAAGTATGTAATAAATACTAAAACTGGAATGGGCAAAGAATAATCTATTTTGAAGTTTTACAAACTAATTTTCATAGAACTTCTTTGCAACTTTGTTGCAAGATTACTTGATCAAGTTCTTGAGCTCTGTAGATAGCAGATATCAAAGGTTATGAGGAATAATTCTTGTGCTTTTAAGAAAGAGTCCAAAAAACTCCAATTTAGGAAGCATTCAATTAAAAATACAATATCTGAGGAAGAAGAAGTAGGTATCTCTTTAGCTTACACTAATGAAACACTTTCAGCCACTGAAGTGCAGCACTTTCAAGTTTTCACACATCATTTTTACATTTTGTTCATCTCTTTCCTGTTCTCACAACGGTTCAGCTAAATATGATGAAATACATGACAGCACAAAGGGTGTGATTTATGACACAACAACATCCCTTAAGGAAAAAAAAATTAAGACTTTAAACACAGTAGTTATGTTTACATCTGCTCATCAGAGCACTTCCAAGCTCATGCTCATTTGTAAGGCATGTCAAATATGCTATCTTGCTGTAATATAGACACCTGTATTAGTGACTTGCTTGCATATTCTATTGAATAGGTGGGAAAAGCTAGCATGGGTGCTCATGTCAGAATATAAACTAAATGTCCTTATTCTAGGGTCTCAAGTCTGTTTCCTAACACTGATCTGATTTACTATGCTTCTGCTTGCTGAAGACACACAAGTCTTGCTAAAGAAATAAAGTTATTGAACTTTGAAAGCTGTGTAGCACATCATTATGCTTCTGATTTTGGAAGGAAAAATAATTTGAAATTTCACAAACCCTGCATCTAGTCATCCTGGACATATATGCCTTTATGCTCAAGAGGTTTCCTGCCCAACTTATGCTGAAGAAATCCCATGTGAAATAAAGCACAGACCTTATCTTGAGTTCCAGCTCTCAAATTGTACATTCTGATGATGAAATCCTAGCTTCTTGTTTCATAGTCACTGCTTATAGATGTAAAACTAATTTAACATGAATAAAACAAAAGAAAACTTACTTTGTATTGTGTGTCCCAGAATAGATGTGTCTTGAAGATTTTGTGTGTAATGAGAACTACGTCTCCTTTAATTCAATCTGTGCTTCACATATGCTTGATTTGGCCTTCTCAGCCATATCATGAGACTCAGGTCAGAAAAAAGCAATGTATTTTCTGGTATTTGTCATCCTTTCATTTATCTTACAATGTTTGACATCTTTGGGGTTTTGACAGAAAAGCTTAAGTAAGTTACTACGTGTTATGATCCTATTCATAGTTAGCATATAGACGATGTATTCAACAATTACAAATATTTATTATAAAAGGGTGTAATAAGTTTTTGATGAGAACAGTCCACTGCATAACTCAATAATTTGGAGTTTCATTCTTAAATTAACTTTACATTTTGAATGATGTGTCTATTTTCATTGTAGTACAAAATATTTTTGATGTCTTAAGTCTTCTAGAGTTAGTGTATTGATAATACTACTGTCTATCTTCATCAAAGTATAAGAATAAACACATTTATCCAAAAAATACTTACTACTTCATGTTCTGACCATCTGTCTGTGTTGTGTCATCTGTTGTTCTGACACAATTGTGCTTCACAGTAACCTTAAAAGTAACAAAATTATTTTTCAATACATTACTTACCATCTTTGCTCCAAACTGGTCTCACCAATGTATCTGTGTCACAAAAGCCACTGTAAGAGATTTAGTATGATGCCAATGGAGAGCAGGAGAAAGATTTTCAGAAGACAGTTCTGCTCACCTGAGATCTGCATCAAATCTTAGAGTTGCTAATTCTTCTCCATTGGCTATGTAGGAGAATACAACAGATTAATTCCCTCAGGTTTTTGCTTAAAATTTGGTGGTTAAATATACATGCGAAAATATGTGGGTTTATTTCAGCTTCTTATAACCTCTAATTTAGCAAGACTCTGATAAATTTTTGATATATTTACAAAATTAGCATGTTTTGTTCACCTATTTTAGATCTGAAAATAAGAAAAATAGAAATAGGTTTTTGAATATTCTATCTACCTTTGTTCTATAAAACATTATCTTATTGATAAGGTGAAAATAGAAAACCTGCACTGTTGTCACCTGTAGAGTAATACAACCAGCTGGGTCTCATGAAGTTCTGAGGAAGAAAATCCATGTAGCTAAACCATCAGCATCTAAATGAAGGTCTGGATTATACAAAGAACAACTGGGGAATATTTTTTTTTAGTTCTTGAGTTTTGAGGGAGGTTTCTTAACATAAAAAGTAAGCACATTTTAAGAAAGACAATGGAAAGATAATGTCAAATATTTGCTCTGTTTAAAGTTATACTTTGTTTGCTAATGAGAAATAAAAGTGCCTTCAACTGTACCATGCACAGACACAGGTACATGAATTATTTAGAGAGTAAACAAATTGATCAGTTTGTTTGTAAGTCGTAGCACAATCAGGCTTTTCCTTCTGAGAAAAGCTTGCACAGCTAAGCATATATTCAACTTAACATGTTAGTGGAAGTCATGGCTATTTTTGCAGATGAAGAAGACTAAGAGATGTGACATATTAGGCAAATTTAGTTCATAAGGCTGAAAAAGTTAGTATGTCCACCAGTATATCCCAAGTTCTTCTGTGCCACTGCTTCCTCTTCATCAAGAAAACATGAACAAAATAATGCCTGGTCCTAGTTTGCAACAAATTAAAATTTCAATTATTAATGTACTTTGTTTCCAATTTCAGCTAAATTTTAGTACACCAAATATTATTTAAATAAATGAGTACTTGTTCTACTCAGTAACCAATACAATAAAATGAAAATATGGGAGAAGGGTAAAGTAGTAGGCAAGACAGGCTTTTGGGGAGGCAATTTCTGCAGCTGCCTGAACAAGATTGATTAATGAATCTGAATCACAGTCCATTGGGCCACAGTCCAAGGGACAGTGACAGAATCATAGAATCATGGAATAGCTGGGGTTGGAAGGGACCTTTAAAGGTCATCTAGTCCAACCCCCCTGCAATGAGCAGGCACATCTTCAACTACATCAGGTTGCTCACAGCCCTGTCCAACCTGACCTTCAATGTTTCCAGGGATGGGACATCTACCACCTACCTGGGCAGCCTTTTCCAGTGCTTCACCACCTTCAGTGTAAAAAATTTCTTCCTTATATCTAGCCTAAATCTACCCTCTTTTAGTTTAAAACCATTACCCCTTGTCCTATCGCAACAGGCCCTGCTAAAAAGACTGTCCCCACCTTTCTCATAAGCCCCCTTCAAGTATTGAAAGGCCACAATAAGGTCTTCCTTCAGCCTTCTCTTCTCCAGGCTGAATAACCCCAACTCTCTCAGCCCTTCCTGATAGTAGAGGTGTTCCATCCCTCTGATCATTTTTGTGGCCCTCCTCTGGACCCGCTCCAACAGGTCCATGTCTTTCATGTGCTGAGGGCTCCAGAGCTGGATGCAGTACTCCAGGTGAGGTCTCACCAGAGCAGAGTAGAGGGGCAGAATGACCACCCTCAACCTGCTGGCCACACTTCTTTTGATGCAGCCCAGGATACGGTTGGCTTTCTGGGCTGTGAGTGCGCATCGTTGGCTCATGTCCAGCTTTTCATGCACCAGTACCCCCAAGTCCTTTTCAGCAGGGCTGCCCTCAATCCCTTCATCCCCCAGCCTGTATTGATACCAGGGGGTGCCCTGACCCAGGTGCAGGACCTTGCACCTGGCCTTGTTGAACCTCATGAGGTTCGCACAGACCCACCTCTCCAGCCTGTCCAGGTCCCTCTGGATGGCATCTCATCCCTCAGGCATGTCAACCGCACCACTCAGCTTGGTGTCATCTGAAATTTGCTGAGGGTGCACTCGATACCACTGTCTACGGCCTTGATGAAGATATTAAACAGTACTGGTCCCAATATGGACCCCTGAGGGACACCACTTGTCACCAATCTCCATCTGGATATTGAGCTGTTGACCACTACCCTCTGGATGCGACCATCCAACCGATTCCTCATCTACCAAACAGTCCATGCATCAAATCTGTATCTCTCCAATTTAGAGAGAAGGATGTTGTTTGGGACCATGTCAAAGGCCTTACAGAAGTCTTAGAAAGACTTAATGGCCTTACAGAAGTCTTAGAAAGACTTAATGCTCAGGAAGCATCTCTTTAATGAGAAGGTGATCAAACACTGTGTTNTGACTTTTCAACTATCATGGGGAGTGGCTTGGCAACTACATCAGCCAATGCCCTCAGGACTCTGGGATGCATCTCATCAGGTCCCATAGACTTATGTATGTTCAGGTTCCTCAGGTGGTCACGAACCTGATCTTCTCTTACAGTGCGAGGGACTTTGCTCCCCCAGTCCCCATCTTGAGGTTCATCAACTTGAGAAGTGTGGGAAAAGAGGTTGCCAGTGAAGACTGAGGCAAAAGTTGCATACCTCAGCCTTTTCCTCATCTTGTTACCAGTTTGTCAGTCATGTTTGTCAGGGGGGTATACTTTCTCTGACCTTCCTTTTCTGGCTGACATACCTGTAGATGCCCTTATTATTCTTTGCATCCCTTGCCAAGTTCAGGTCTAGCTGTGCCTTCGCCTTCCTGACCCCATCCCTACACAGCCAGGCAATTTCTTTATACTCTTCTCAGGATACCTGTCCCTGCTTCCACTGCCTGTGCATTTTCTTCTTGCCCTTCAGTCTGACCAGCAGGTCTTGACTCAGCCATGCCAGTCTCTTGCCTTCCTTTCCTGATTTCTTACACCTGGGTATTGAGAGCTCTTGCAATCTATGATGAGGGTGCCCAGACCAAATATAAGAGTATGTAGGTACTGCATGGTAAAAAAAGGAATCTCTTGACCATACGCTGGAGGAGAATTTATTTGGACTACAATTTATTTGTATTTTATTTTTATATTTCTCTATATAGAAAGAAGAAAGAGAAAATCATCTTAATCTGTCAAGAGTAATCAAGTATACAGAAGTTGATAAAGTAATAATAGAAAAAACATACTAAAAGACTGACATACTCAAAGTGAAGAGCATAATTCAAAGGACTGACAAATTGACAGAATATCTCTTCAATGTCTTCGTCATTATAATATTAAGAAAAAAATCAATATAAGTTCATAAAGATATAGTTTAGACAAATAAGGGATCATTGTAATCTTTACATGGTACAAACATAGCTTTATATATATAGCAGTACCAAGCAATTATTTTGTGAAGAATGAGATATTTATGATTCCAACATATTATTTTGTAAAGAATGAGATATTTATGATTCCAGCATAATGATATAATGTAAAGAAGTACAGGCCTAGTATGACAGCAGAGGCCTTGAAAAGCAAGGATGCAAGAAGCAGCATAATGGAGAATGTGGGAATGTCCTCGCACATGTGCGCAAGTATAAGGTATGATGTTGGCATACGCTTGGCACTGGAGACCCCACAGCTATAAACAGCTCACCCATGGTCAGTTACAGAAATGCAAACCTGGAGCTGGACATAACTGGTCTTAGGGGTAACAAAGAGAACAAAGATCAAGTATCTAACATACGCAAAAAGCGCTATATATAGTAAATTCATATGTAACGTGGAGATGCAGACCAATGAAGAAATAGAAAGGTATAAAATGTGTTAGCAAACATTTTAAATGACCCCAAATGGACTCTGGAGTGAGGAAGAAGAAACCGTTAACAGAACCATCATATTTCTCTTGGTAAAAGACTCTGGGTACTGATGCCTCTTCACAACACCCCACTACCACCAAGCTAACTCCCAATCTTATGACTCTGCGAGACAGTGGAATGGAGAGCATAACACTGGGAAAGAGGGGTAGAAAATAATGTGTGTATATAACAATTTTATCTGCATTGTTGTTCTTTCTTTCTCTGTGTCGTGGTTTAGCCCCACTCGGCAACTAAG
>VYZW01042784.1:3806-15325 GCA_013401315.1 Balaeniceps rex | reverse complement strand
CCAGGCCAGACTTAAATAGTTGCATTCATTTACACTCAGTGGAGCTCAGTATTTATCTTTGACTTTGCACTTGCTTTCTCATATATTAATTTCTGATCTTAGTGAGCTTTTTGCATTTGCCCTTTTTTCCTCATGGAAAAATGTTGTTGCAGCATTGAAGGCATCACTCAGCAACCACCATAGCAAAGCAAACATTGAACTATACAATGATGCATATTTCCTAATTCTCAGTTTGCTGAGTTAGTTAGCTGTTTTAAAGCCACTTTCCATCGAGAGCTCTGTATCTGTGCCTGTGTCCCAGTGCAATTTGTAACTCAGGAAGCATTTGTATTTATGTGGTTCTTGGAGACCACCTCATTGTCTTAACGTAAATATCACACGTAAAATTATTTTCACCCATTTTCCACCTATTGCTCAGAATGCAAATCATTATGGAAAATTGAGATTTCCCATAAAGCCCCCTGATAACTGCACTTGACTGTATTGCTTTCTGTAAGGGTATAAAATAATACCCTAACAAGATTTTATGACTAATTTTTCATGGTAATTATGAAATTTATTTACCTCACTGCAGTATGTTTGAAATTGTATTTAAAGATTCATGCAGTGTTTATTTGGTTCCAGTAATAATTTAGCTTTCCACACAGCAGCAAGTCATACTCATAAAAATAAGACTTATTTTAAACTATTGCCAGTGCACCAAATAAAATTTATGAACTTGGAAATGTGTTTAAAGTCTGAGTGTTTCTTAACAGAAACAATGTTTCTTAAATGAAAAACACTTTCACTAATGTATATAGTCCTCTGTTTAAAAAAGATCTCAAAGAAGATAAAGGCCTTCCCTGAGACTCATCTATTTTGATAAGGACTGAAAGAAATAATAGTTTATCACCAGATTTTTATATGATTGTCTTTGTAAGACGCAAATGTTCAAAATGGGAAAGTCAAAGTTTTGTTGCTCTTATTTGCCTACTAGACTTGTGCTGGTCTAGACCTAGAGCTTGTGTCATCATTAGCAGCCTGTGTATTTTTTTGCCAAAAGAAGTGTTGTATTTTAAGGTGGCAGCCTAACAGAAACAAGTAGTCCATTAGCACAGCAAAGTTGAAGGTCATTACTATCAGACTTTGAGATTCATTTGAGATCAGTTGAAGTTCAAGCATATATCTGAAACACAGTAATAAAAGCAACCTGTTGCACTGGTCTATAAAGTCCCATGACTTGGAACTTGACCTTTTCTGGTCTTCTGCTACAATTTTTGCGTGCTGAAGTCAGAAACTAAAGAGTGAGTGTAGCTTCCAGAAGACAGCTGCTTTCTGCCCAAAGGAATAAAATGAGGAAGGAATAACTGCAGATATATAAAATGCTTTATTTTTCTTGAATATAAATGTCTAAATTATCAAACAGAAGAAAAGGAAAGAAGCATAACATTATATTTTTTTAGCTCTGCTGTTAGCTGACTTAAAAAGATCTCAGTTCACACTATCCTTGAAATAAAGCACTTTATAGAATCTGTGGGTCAAATATCTGAGGGCATATCCAGCACTTTTGTGTACTAATGTGCATATTTGCCTGTTAACCAGTCAGAAAAAGCTTTTTTTTTTTTTTCTGTGATGAGCCTCACCATTGGTGCACAATGAGAATCATATTTGATTTCAATATCTTTTTGAAGCTACATGCAGCATCTGTTCTTCGTGTTCTCTTTCTCTGTCTCAAAACTCCCATGGAATCTGCTGTAATTGTTCATCAGACTTCCCAAAGCTACGTTTAATGTAAAACAGCTCCATTGAATATCACTCATCTATTGGAAATGAATCTATTATACAATCCATGTGTAATGCATGGCTGATTCTAAATTAATAACTCTTTCCATGCACAACAATAAACTTTTCTGTAATTAGTTTCTTTATATAATACACAGAATTTGCCATCATATCATATCCATGCAACTGTTCAGGTTAGCAGTAAAAAAAAAGAAACCCAAACCTGAATTCATGTAGATAACTGCTCACTGCCAAGGGCAGATGCCTGGAAATGAGAAGAGTCAGACTTTACTTCAAGTCAGCCTCTGAATTTTTTACGGTCTTAGGCAAGTCATTAATATCTATGCCATAATTTTACAATATGTAAAAGAGAGATAACGATGCCTGATGACCTCTGTGAAAGTGTTTTGAGTTTTTATTTTACTGGAAATGTTATTGCTGCTGTTCTTCAAGGAATAAACCTATTCCATGGAGTTGTGGAGGAGCTTCAAAGAACATGGAACGTGAATGAGAAGATTTTAAGAGTCCTAGACAGAAGGTAAGTTAAACCTTCAAAGCTTTGAATCCTGTCTGGGGCTTGCATATGAGGCATGAGAAGTGAAGCCACAAAATGCCTTCTCTATGCCTACCAAAGGCATCAGTAAATGAGATACAGACCTTGCCTCACAAAGATCTGCAAAGGAAGAGGATGTTATACCATTTAGGGTGTTTGAGCATTGTTAGAGATTTTTTTGGTTGTTTGGCTGCTGAGTTTCATTGACCACAAGAGAGCTACAACTTACTGTAATTTACAGGTACCATCCCCTGTGTAACTGGATCTTATACAGAAAAAATACAAATAACCAGACCCCTCCCTCCCTGCCAAAAAAAAGGAAAAAAAAAGAAAAAAGAAAACTACATGAAAAATAGAATCATAAATCTTCAAATACCATGATATGAAATTTTAAATAATGTTGGAAGCAACTCAGCAGCATACCTCAGCACTGGACCTGCAATAGCATATCTTTAGGACTTGAAGAATCTTAGCAAAATGAGATACCTCCAGTCCAGGTGGGTTTTTAACTTCTTTTCATTCACTTTGCTACTTATGTCTACAAAAGGTGAAATGAAATAAAGAACTATGTCTGAAAATGATATTTCTTCTTACTCATCACTAGGCTTCTACACAGTCCACATCTACATAATCATGGAGAAAACAATTGAGTGGAATGGAGTGACGTAAGAAGTGATGGAGGCTCTTTACAGCACATGTGTAAAAGTGAATAGTCCAACTGTGAATAGACTGCAAATATAAAGTCCTTACTTACCTAAAAAAGGAAATTTTTTAAAGTATATATCTGATAATGAACCTGCCAGGGGAATGCTGGTACCTAAAAGAACTTCATTTTGTTCCTTCACTGTAATTTTTAAGCTGCTGCCTAACAATGTGTTTATCCAGAGCAGAAAACATTTGATGATGACATCTAGTAAAGAATATTGGCAGTACGTATTGTGGAAAGTATACAGATATTTTAGGTAAGTAAAAAGATAGACTTTCCAAGAAGCATACAAGACAATTAACAACAAAAAGAAAAAATGACCAGTTCTGTAGATATGAGTATACTTGATTTTTTATTTTCTGTACAGAAATTATGCAGATACATAGTGTGCCAGCCAGGCATCATGAGGCAATTAATTCCAAATATAAACAATTCAAATAAAATGGGGGGTGGGTGGGGGTGTTACTATTTTTTAAATTTCTAACTTCCCTGAGAAAATTGCAGATTTTAATATCCTATCAGCTAAGTAGAACAATTAGTCAATAATATATGGGAAATCATTAAGTCTTTTAGTCTTTCCACTCTTACGTGTAGCTTCTCCCACCATTTTGAGAAACATCTGCATTACTGGTATTAAAAGCATACTCTTATTAATAAAATTGTCTACTTATTCTGTTTCCACATTCTTAATATTATCAAAAGCAAGGAAATAGTAGAAAATATCTTTAGCCTTAAGGCTAGAGCACTGATAAAACTGTCTTGAATCAAAGCCTTTGAGACTCTTCTCATTTATTTCAGCAGACTCTATTTGAAGCACTGTATCCAGAAGGATCTGTGTATCTCTGAGTGACAACCCTTGTCACAACAAGGTTACAGCAGATAACTGACTGCAATTCTCATTTGCAATGAGTAAGAGAGGCAGGATTAGTCATTCTGACTCTTCCCATCCATCTTTACAGGGGAAGATACTAATAGAAAGAAAGGTTATCATGAACGTACAAAAAATGCATACATTATTGCAGCTGCACAAATGAATGTCAGTATTAAATTCCCTTGCATTTCCACCACAAGCTAATCAGTCTCAATAAAATTATCTTCATGTGGCTACATTGTATGAAAGGACATTTTTCCAATAGTTAATTGAAATTTAATTCTTAATTGTGATGAGAATATTTTGTAAGTCATTTAATGGAAAACAAGCTGTTTCATGAGTGAGGGAACTAATGGATCTGCGCTTCCAGCAGATTTGTGACTTGTCGCTTTCCTCCCATTTAAAAAAACCCCAAAACTTCAGGTCACCTTCTGATGCTTTTTGTCATCTTTTCTAAACTTCTTCCCAGGATCTTCTGCTTCCTCTCCTGTTCCTTATTTGTCTTTCCCTGGGCTATGCTAAGATTGGGTGAGAATTATTCACAGTGGGTAGGCATGAGGCTTTTAATCAGCTGGCTGATACCTGAATGAAAAGAACTTTTTTTTTTCTTTCGTATCTCTTGGTAGATCAGCAACAGAATCCTGCTGAGACCTCCACCCCTTTGTCAGTTTTGGCTGAAATTGGCTAACATATTAAAAAATTATTAAAGGAGGACAGACGTATGATCATAGCAGGTGAAACAGAAATCTCACTATTCCCCTTTCCACCCCAAACGCAGAGCATGAATGTTATAACCACAAAATGCATCTCCGTGTTGGCTCACAATAACTTAGATCAGTGAAACAAACACTATGCTAGCCAAATAGGTTGCAAAGCTGTTGCAAAGCTAATGCCCTTTAGCAGAACAATATTTTAGCTGACATGTACTATAGTTGCATACACACTGCTGTATCTCCAAAGCTAACCTTGATAAATTGGATTTGCACTGGAAGATGGGGAATATTTTTTCTTTGAAACTGGACTGTATAAAGAACAGTGTGGAGGTATTATGGTGCACAGGCACCACTAGCATCACCATCAAATACAAGATTCCACCTAGCATCCAAACACCTGAGTGAGGGCTGATCCCCCTTGAGCAGGAACTTCCTTACAGCTAACTGTATGGGTATATTAACTTGCATCTGTTACCAAGAATTTGCTAGTACAAAGGAAGTGCTAGAATTTTCCAGTTTCCTCCTATTTTCTTTAGTAAAAGAAATACCAAAAATGTTGGTCTCTTTCTTTTCTGTCCACTGTGCTTTGGTGGTCATGGGAAAGATGCAGACACTACATGAAAGCTACATTTTTCTTGCAGCATAGATAAAAAAATCCAGGCAGTGAAATGTTAGCCATCTTCTCCAAAAATGGTGAGAAAGGGATAATTTAGTTTTCTCTTGGTATACTTTCATGTGTTTTGGCAATCCTCCTTCCTTAAAAGGCTAACCTTGATATTTAAGGCAGTAATCAAGATGATTTTTCAGTAAAGGGCATGGAAAGCATTCACATCTGAACTTCAGCCACATAAATTCATTGCTTTACATTTTTGAAGCTCACCTATGAAACTCCCAAGCCAGAAAAGTAAAAAACCTGTCATAATTATCCCAGATCATTTTCAGTCAAAGCAAAAATGCTGTAGTTTCAATCAAACAAGTGAAGTATAGTGACTCAGACTTACACTGGCTTTATCTCACAGCAATAAATAATAAAAAATCCCAATGTAATAAGGAGATGGCTTATTTCTGAGGATCTTGATCTACTGTTTGGGATGTAACACATTCATGTCCTTTCCCTGCCACAGACTTACTGTAGGACCTTATGTGGATAATAAACCAGTCTGAACTTTTCCCAGGTATCAGTAGCATTTCTTTGTTTTAAATGAGTGTTGCAAGGGTAAGTCTATTAAAGATGACTGGTGCACCTGTAGACCAGGAGTGGGGACCAGGTGCAGCCATGTGCAGAGATGGAATAACCAAAAAAATATGAAGTTTTTAACTCCCCTGGGGCTTACCTGTCAACAGGGACTCCCACTTGGATACCATCAGTTGTGGTGGAAGGTAACTGACAGTTGAAGAAGGTGACATATTCAGGTAGGCAACTAGAAAAAGGTATCTACCTGTGAGGTAAAAATTTCTCACTTAATGCTTTTTACTGCACATTCCGAAAAATATTTTGGGCAAATCCTCCCTTTATTTTCTGGAGGTGGGAGGAAAGCTCAGGATGAGCCTGCAGGAAGGAGGACCAAGCTGCCCACCAGCACTGGCAGGGCCCAGGGGGCACCAGGATGCCTTAATTGCCTCATCTGGGACCCTCACCCACACACCCTCTGTCCATAGACCTGGGGCACCATTTAAGCTCATGACTGCTGCCCCTTCCATTCCTGAGCCATGGTGTAGATATGCTTGTCTCTAGCTCTGCCTCCTTCCTGGAACTTGGACCCACCATGTACCTTTGTCTTCTGTGCTGCTCCTGGGTGGACCTGGGCCATCCCCTCACTGTGCCTGAGGCTGTCAATGGGCCTGTCTTTCTGTGCCCAACTCAGATGTTGCACACTCTGGTGAGTGAAAGCCCAGCTTGTGCTGAGGTTGCCCTCAGCTCCCAGCCCCATGGAGCAGCCCTGCTCCCTGGCACAGAAGCCCTCCTGCATATGCTCAGCAGGTATTTTACAGGAGGTAGGGAGTATACTGTGAATTTCTTTATGGAAGATTTTAGCCTCACTGCTTTGAAGAAGTCCTGGTTCAAAGTCTTCTCAGTTTGACTTTTTCTGTATGTTTTTCTTGATTTAAAAAAAAAAAAATTCAAATGCTTTAATTTCAAGGCACTAATTTCTAAGTAGGTTATTTTGAGTTTTTTGTGGGAAGCTTATATGGTGACTGTATATGATGCTAAAGTAGTAACTATAAAAATACATGTGGAATTCTTTACTTCCAAAGAAGATAAAAAACTTCACAGGTTCTGATAAACTGATGTAAATGAGTCTCCCACCCCCTTTCAAACTGCCAGGGTAGTTTTACAACATAACTGCTTAAAATAAGTGTAATGGCAACTTTACCAGGTGCAGCTAGTCTTTCCCTCCACCTATTTTGTACCTGTTACTAACTGCTTCTATCAGTATTTCTTTGATCAGTAATGTATCACAGAAAATTTTCAGGGAATGGCTTGTAGAGTAAATCTAATAACACTTATTTTCTTCCTATCTATCAGACATCAGAAAATTTTCTCATTATCCTAGAAAGAGTGATACATTCTGAAAAGGTATAAATATTTTTATACATCTTTATATTGAGAAGCTGCCAGGAAAAACGGTTAACTAATTATTTTCTACAGCATTAACTCTCCTTCAGCAAATGAGTCTCTTTCTGCAGAACTAATTTATTGAACTATTTACAAATCAACAAGCTTTGTGTCTCATGGCATGTAAAAACATGAAAGGACACAAGTCCAGAGCAGATGGTAGCTACACTGATCTCAGTTTAAGTTGACTCAGTCAAACAAGTGATGCTCCCCACAGCTCAGTAGTGGGGCCAGTTCTGTTTAATATTTTTATCAATGATCTGGATGAGGGGAGCAAGTGCACCCTCAGTATGCTTGCAAATGACACCACACTGGGTGGGAGTGTTGATTTGCTTGAGAGTAGGAAGGCTCTACAGAGGGATCTGGACAGGCTGGATTGATAGGTTGAGGCTGATTGTATGAGGTTCAACAAGGCTATAAGTGCCTTGTCCGGCATTCGGGTCACAACAACCTCAAGGAACACTACAGGCTTGGGGAAGAGTGGCTGGAAAGCTGCCCAGCAGAAAAGGACCTGGGGGTTTGTCAACAGCAGTTTGAATATGAGCCAGCAGTGTGCCCAGGTGGCCAAGAAGGCCAATAGCATCCTGGCTTGTATCAGAAATACTGTGGCCAGCAGGACCAGGGAAGTGATCATCCCCCTGTACTCAGCACTGGTGAGGCCGCACCTCAAATACTGTGATCAGTTTTGGGCCCCTCACTACAAGAAAGACATTGAGGTTCTGGAGCATGTCCAAAGAAGGGAAATGAAGCTGGTGAAGGATCTAGAGCACAAGTCTTATGAGGAGTGGCTGAGGGAACTGGGGTTGTTTAGCCTGAAGAAAAGGAGGCTTATTGCTCTCTGCAACTACCTGAGAGGAGGTGGTAGTGAGGTGGGTGTTGGTCTCTTCTCCCAAGTAACAAGTGATAGGACAAGAGGAAACGACATCAAGTTGTGTTGGGGGAGGTTTAGCTTGGATATTAGGAAAAATTTCTTCACGGAAAGGGTTATGAAGCCTTGGAACAGGCTGCCCAGGGAAGTCCCCATCCCTGGAGGTATTTAAAAGACATGTAGATGTGGTGCTTGGGGACATGGTTTAGGTGGACTTGGCAGTGTTAGGTTAACAGCTGGACTTGAGGATCTTAAAGGTCTTTTCCAACCTAAAGGATTCTGTGATTCTAAACTTGCAACCCAGGACAGAATGCATGCAGGACTCTTCCAAAGGCCAAAGAAAAAGACCCTATGCTGTGGTATAGCCCCTGTTGGCAACCAGGCACCACACAGCTGTTTGCTCACCCTCCCCCACAGTGGGATGGGGGAGAGAATTGGAAGAGCAAAACTAAGGAAACTTGTGGGTTGAGATAAGAACAGTTTAATAATTGAAATAAAGTAATAATAATAAATTATAATTTAAAAAAGAACAACAAGAGAGAGAGATAAACAAAACCCAGGAAAAACAAGTGATGTAACTGTTCACCAGCTGATGTTCAGCCAGTCCCTGAGCAGTGGTTGCTGGCCCCTGGCCAACTCCCCCCAGTTTATATACTGAGCATGATGCCATATGGTATGGAATATCCCTTTGGTCAGTTTGGATCAGCTGTCTTGGCTGTGCCCCCTCCCAGCTTCTTGTGCACCTGGCAGAGCATGGGAAGCTGAAAAGTCCTCGACTAGGGTAAGGACTACTTAGCAACAACTAAAACATGAGTGTGTTATCAACATTATTCTCATCCTAAATCCAAAATACAGCACTATGCCAGCTACTAGGAAGAAAATTAACTCTATCCCAGCTGAAACCAGGACACCCTATCAAGTATTCAGTCAATTAACAGAACTGATAATTTAAGCCCTGTTGTAAGCATCTATAGTGTTACTCATTTTCTGAACATCTTATGAGCGATGTCAGAGGAGATTCTAGTTTTCAGTTAGAGGAATCAGACTTATGGGTATGAAAGCCTTATGTCCCTGCTGCCCTAGCCTGCACATGCCTAGCGAGCATAGCCTGTCCATGCTTCCTGAAATATGGAACATTACGAGGAAGACAGAAAGGCAAGTCCCACATAGCTGTTGTCTTATATCATTCCCAGTAGTTAGAAGATCCTTATGTCTGAGTCTAAGATGATTCAAAGAATCCCTCTGTGCATGTGCTCTGGACGTCAGGGACAGCCAGGGAAGCAGAAAATGTTCTCCAGTCCTGTCAGTGAACCATCACCAACCTCAAATACTCGCAGATCAGGCCATGAAACTGTTCTCAAGACTTGACTTGATTTATTTTTCCCCTCTGAGGCTTCAAATTATGAAATCTTGAATTTTAAGCCTTTTGAAAGATTAATTTGAACAAAACTATAAAGCTTTAGATAGGGGTGGGTGGATTTTTCTCCCCATGCAGTTACAGAGCAAATAAGATGCAGAACTCTCTTCAAAGCTTACTGTGAAAAAGTCACCTTTGGGATGAGATCAAGGAGAGAATAACTTTGGAGACAACAAAGGACAAACTGAAACCACAGGTTATACTGGGAAATGGTTTTAGTTAGCACATTTTATTACATGCCGTGTGCTGTTGCAAGCGCTGATGTATAAAGTGTCAGTTTTGAGCCATTTGGGAGGTGCAGATGGAGAGGAACACTTTGTAAAGATCATAAATCATATTTTTCATCATATTTTGCTTATGTGTTATATTCTCTAGAATTACCCATTCATATTATTGTAAGGTAAAGTTATAAAATTTCAATTTTATGCCAAAATAGCCATCCGTAGCCATCCACTGGGGAATTCATATTAGTAATGATAATAGGATTGAGAGAATAATTGTGTGCAGGACTTTTGGTATTTAGAAGGATGGATATGCACAATTTAGCTCCCTACACTGCACAACAGGAGTTCTGCTTCAAATGAATCATGAAAATAGTTATAAGCTTTGTATGTTGTGCACTGTTTTGTACTGAAAAATACTGAAGCATATTTTTTAAAGAAATGTTGAACATAGTCTACTGCATGTGCCCAAGGGACAGAGCTCTTCAAATTCATTCATCAGACTTCTGTGCAGAATGGTAGTTCTTCAAAAATGTTAAGAAAGTTACATAGGCTAATTTAAAGTCATGATCTGAACTTCAAGAATGAGTACTGCTTCTTTAGGGGGTAACAAATAACGCCTTAACCAAAACTAGACAAATTCTCCACTGCTAAGCTACTGTGGGTGTAGCAGAAAGTGTAGGAGGTAATGTGAATCCTGTTAAAGAACTGGCTAAACCTCACCAATTCTCTGACTCAACCAGGCAGCAATTCAGAAGTGTAGTGAAGAAGATCTGTAAATTGTGCACTCTTGTCTGCTGAAGTGGTAATCATACTCCAGCTGGGTACAGATGAAGTGTAAAGTAATGTTTCAAGTCCCAAGGGATAAAAATAGTTTAAAATACCTCCTTAGTTTCCTTTTAACATTTGCTATAAGGATAGCTTTCTGCTGGTCTTGCATATCTCATTCTTATTTGGTCTATACATTATATATGTAGCCTGGGTGTTTACCAGGAGGCTTTGGATTCCAGAAGGCAATAGGTGCCTAAATGTGGGAGGAGTGCTTCAGGAAACACCTACAATTTCAATGGTGCAGTGTCCTGAGGACTCTGCCAAGCTACAGCTCTGTCAAGACAAGACTTGAGGGTAGTTCCAATGTCTACCACGCCATACGAAAGCTACCCTAAAGGAGAGCCATGCTTCAAAGAATTCAGCTGAAAACCACTGCAGGAATTATTTTGATTTCATCAGCAGCTCCTAAGAAACAGCTCACCAGAGTGTCTGCAAAAAATCCTCATAGATTTGGGCTTAGGTTCAAGTTTGACTTTTAGAATAGGTTGGCATATTTTTTCCATATAGTATTCAACTCTGGTATAAGTTATGCTTTTCATTAACTTGGGTCAATGAAGTATGTTTTGGGCAACGGCAGACTGGAGATGGAATTGTTTGCTTGGAAGGTGGCCAATCTTTACAAAAGAAAACCTTTACCTTTCTACATTTAGCCGATGGATGCCGATGAAGCGTTTTTACTGTGTGAACAGCTCACCTATTACTTTTCCTCTTGGTTCTGGGAAATGTCTAATAATGAAGCCTACATGAGGTCGGTCTCATTATTATAGCTGTCACCATAGTCTTTCCCCTTCCCTGGATACTTTAGATCATAATCTGCAAAGCCAGAAGTATCTCCAAGGCTAAAAACTACTGATTGTGTTAACCAAAAGCACTTAAGACCTACCAAATATCAAGGTCTTTAAAGTAAAAAAAAGCTCAGCTCTGCCTAAACGCCACAAAATCACTGAATCCTAGGAGAACA
>VYZW01042783.1:24567-37075 GCA_013401315.1 Balaeniceps rex | reverse complement strand
GCTTAGTTGCCGACTGGGGCTAAACCACGACAGGGCTTTCATCCTAAGAGAACAAGACACCTTTTGAGAATTTGGCATCCAGGATATTATGATAGTTCATATTTGGAAAGTAACATGCAACATCAACAACGAATAGAATCTCTGTTTGCTTAGGACTGTGTTCAGGAGTGGCAAGGTAAATTCAAATGGGATTCATCTACCCAAATATATGTCTACAGTATATATCTACATCTGAGCTAATCATCCAAACCCCCTTTATATAGACAATGGAAAGATGCTAACACTTCCAGGTATTTCTTCCTCTTGTAAAAATTAAAAAAAAATAAGGTGAACCATGCCTAGGAAAAAAATGTTCATTTCTCTATCTTGACTTTAAAGGTATTCATACTTTACATAGCTATAGTTGTGTGATGAGCTTGTAAAATCACATAAGAGTAATTCCACCATTAAAGGCAACTATATATGTACAACTTAGAATGTTTGAAAGAAAAAATTAAACCTGAATTTGTTCTCTCCCTGACAACTAAGAGGTGGAGATGAAATAAAATCTCTGGTGCATTTTTTATATGTATTTTATCCCACAAGAAAGCCCATAATTCCTATCTACTTAACAGATTTTAATTCCATCTTTAACTAACGGATTGTCTGTCAACCCAGTTTACCTGACTACTTTAGACAGTGAACTCTGTTGTGCATGGATAACTTGTACAGTTTATAAATCCCGTGAAAATTATGTCAGAGATGCCTTCATACCAAAACTGGATTCACAAAAGGAAGCTCAGAAGTATCAGTTTTTTTAGTACCGGCACAGACCTAAATGAACATGGCCATCCTAATTTTGGGCCTAAGCTAGTGACATGCTTTCATACACAAAGCTTTTCCTGAAAGACATTCATTATTAATGAATATAAGAACCATCTCAACCTGTTTTTCGCGTTTACGAGCAGTAGCACTATGTAAGTTTTCCCACTGTCTGGAGTGCTCCAGTCCTCCCCTATGCTTGTTAATTGGAAACTGACTGCATACATTAAGTCTGCAGATTGTACAGAAGCTCCTTCCAGGAAACAGGCTTCAGGGTTCATCCTGGGCGTGAGTAGGATGGCTGACACTGCAAGTGCGGTTGATCTTCCCAGTAAATCACATGCTTTCTCATTTCATCGGGAAAGTTTGTGTACTGTCCAAAGTCATGTCTGTGTCAAGATACTGGTTAATTCAAGTTATTTGGCAATTGATTTGCATAGAACAGTGTTGACAAACTGAAACGAGGAAACTATAAAATGATCTTAGAGCCTTGTGAGGAAAAACTGTTGTCAGAGGAAAGCTCGCTTATAAGGAAACTGTGTTACTGTCTTCTCAGAAGGAGCAGTCATTTGGTGGTTGCAAAACTGTGTCTTTCTCTTTTGCTGTGTGGACCACCTGCCACTATATTTGCAATGTCTTTGTGACATGTTTGCTCACTTGGAGGTTTTTACCTGACTTCCCCCCAAACTCCTGACCCTGAATGATAGAGAACATGTGTTTATGTGACATTGAATTTCATTTTTTTTAATTCTTTTGGAATTACTGCCCTCACAACATCACCCAGGGTACTATAAGTCTGTCTTTCCTAATCTTACCTCAGCACAGTGCCAATTACCTTACCTATTCTCAGCACAGCAATCACCTCCAGACGGCTGTATAAAGAGGCTGACAATAAACATCACTGTCTGTAAAACACCTCAAAAGTCTAGGCAGCAGCCAGATTTCAAACGACCTGGGACAAATTTTTGAATTGTGTTCCATGCTGGTTCTTAAGATGATTTGGGAAGATTTATTCCACAATGTGCTTATCTTTTAGAATACAACTACTGAATGTCCATTTCACCTTTCTTCAGTACAAACATTTTGAATTATCTTTCAATACTAGAAACAAATGGCAAACATTAAATTATTTTTAATGCTCCCTTCTTATACCTAAAAACTCTAGATCCCCATCCCACACTTACATATGTGCCTTTCTCAATATGTGTAAGTGTTTTCTTATGTGTAAGATATTCACTCCTTTCCTTTTTCACCTAACACTGAATGAGACTGCCTCCTTTAATGGTTTTGGAGGTAGGCATACCACTTTTAACGGTGATCTATTGCTTTTTTTGTTTTAATGAGTATTTACCAAGTTTCTGATTGAATGGCCTATGAGCGCACAAAAAGCAAATCCACCACACGTGTTCCAACTGGTTGCACATACACCATAGGTGTAACAGAGCCTGCTTGCTTGGTACTCCTGAGTAATGGGAGCTCTGCAGAGCGATGAAGTAGACCATTACATATTACTTTGATTTGTTATCCTCTTTCCACTTGGTTATCCTTTGCTCCGGTCTGTTTCCCCTCTCCTTCTCCAGATTCCCAATGATATCTGCCATCTTGCCTCAGGTTTACAACCCACCCACCCCCTGCCCAATGTCAGGGTAATGGGGATTAAATGACAATGTAGATTAATGCAAGGAGTAAAGGATGGTCTTGTGCTTAGTTTTCAATACAACTGAAGTGTGAAAAATGCCACTAGACCAAATATGCTTCATTAGGCACCTAAATGCCCCTAAGGATCCTGCTTTAAGAGATATAAGACAAAAATATTTTCTAAAAGCAGAGACTCAACTAAAGGGGAAATGAAGCAAAGAGAAGCAGAAAAGGCATATGAAAAAGAAACACTGTCAGGGCACAGTGGCGGCCAGGGGCTCCCAAGGGGAGGAGCAGGAGCTCCCTGGGGTCTATCAGGGCAGGGCCTGGCAGACAGGGCCCGTCCCACCACCCCAGCCAGGAGCAGGGCAGCCAGGGGGCACCAGGGCATCCCCAGCCCTGGGCACCGGGCGCCTCCCTGGGGACAGAGATGGATGAGGTTGGGCTGGGACATGGGCCTGCAGGTGACCCCAGATTGGCGGGGCCCATGGCTGGGCAGGGCAGGGCGGTGGGGAGCTGAAGACTGGCCCTGCTGTGGCATTGCTGGGGCAGAGGCTGATGGCCCTGCAGGGTGAAATGGGGTCCTGGGCCATGGGCAGGGTGGGCAGAGTATTTGGGAGGTGGGCAGGGACAGCCAGGTCTGTGGGTGCCCTCAGGGCCCTGACAGCTATGAAAGGTACATGTCAGTAGTTAAGCACTCAGCTCTTTGAATCCTCATATTAGGCACTGATCCCCAGCTTCACATGCCCCACGTTATTTTAGGATATGCTTTTTGAACCGTGTTCATTCTACTTAACCTTACAATGAGGAAGGCACTGAAGGTAGGGTTGTAGCATTTCTACCTTCCTTGATCAAAAGGAGAGATACAGCTCTCCAGAAGGCTTTTCAGTCTAAGATCTGAACTTTCCTCTGAGAGTATCTAGGTCTCTCCTTCAAGCAGCTCTCTCTTTTGACTTTACAAGGTTGACTATACTCCTAAGTGTTTCAGTTAAGTGCCTCAAATTAGGTAGGATGAATTTGTGAGTTACTGCTTGTGATCTTTCTCCCCACAAGACCCTTTTGTGCCTCTTCTCACACAGGCCTGAAAATTCAGCCCTGAGGAGATGCTGTGATCTAATCCCTCTTTTCTAACTGACTGTGATCCTGAAAAATAAACAAATTTACCACAGGTAGATAATCAGTTGCTGATTTTACAAAGAGCACAACTCAGAAGACTTCTTTCTATCTGTCTTGTCTCTTTCCTCCATGGAAAAAAAAATCACCTAGGAGTACTAGCTTTTTTTGTAGTTAATGCTGATTTCACCTAATCTGCACTAGAAGATTGAGCCATAAAAAGCAAAAAGAGTGCTGGAGGTGGAGAAAGTTGTAAAAACACGTTAAAGACAAATGCTGCTCTTGGTTGAGGCTTAGGTACAGTTTCTGCCAACCAAAAACTAGGTAGCACAATGAGAAGGGAAGCACAGCTCCCATTCTGGCAGGGAAGAGTTACTCAGGTCAGTCTGACAGGAGTCTTCATATGGTAGAAGCCTGTTAGTGCCCAGGCCACAGACTAAAGCAGATTGCATCCATGGCATTGGGAAAGGAGATTCTGTAGGGCAAGATAAGTAACCCACTAAATTCTGTTTCCTTGTAGTAAATCCCTGAGGTGGCTGCAACAGAACACAGGTTCCACGGGAGTGGGAGCAGGGGGATCATTCCGTCTTTTCCATCCTTTTCCATTGTGAATCTGGACTAACACATTTAAACAAAATCCAACAGAAATGAGAGAGTAATGGAGAAGATAAAATATTTTAAGTTGCTTCTAAAAACAGTTTGTGGAATTCTTTAGCTTAGTCTGACTTATGCAAAAGCAAGGGAAGAGTGCATTAATCAAAGCCATGTGGGAACTGTGCAACATTATAAAGGGGAGAAGTTTTTAAAAAAAATTAAAAAGAGAGAGAGCCAACAATGTAGAAAGATATGAAGAGGCTCAGAAAGTGGATCAGAGAGACTAGGGGACTGAAATCATAGCCAAAAGAACAATAGGGGAGCTAAAGGCCAAACTAGAGAAGGGAAAGGAGAAGCAGAAGGCAAACACTGGGACTGAGAGAACCATGCCAAAACACAGCTAAGAAATGCAAAATATACTGCAGAAAGGAAGACCTGGAGAAGAGCAGTATCACCACAGACTTGAAATATTCTCTGAGAATAGCATTACTGCTCTGCTGCTGGCTACCTCCAGACTGATTTCACTAGGTGTAAGGAAATATAATCATTAGGTAGCTCATAACTCTCAAAATTACTTGTATGTTGCTAGTGTTTGCTGACTTCTAGGACTTCAACATCACAATTAATTTTTAAATGCTGTTTTCTAGCATAGAAGTAGTTTTGTAAATCTTTGCTAATTCAGTTCTTGTCATTTGTAATGGTTTTGGCTGGGACAGAGTTAATTTTCTTCATAGTAGCTACTATGGGACTATGTTTTGGATTTGTGCTGAAAAAAGTGTTGATAATTCAGGAATGTTTTCTTTATTGCTGAACAGTGCTTACACAGCATCAAGGCCTTTTTTTCTGCTTAGTTGACGGCTGAGGTTAAACCGCGACACCATTTTATAGGTTTAATATAATTCCTCCATTTTTTTTGTTTACAATGAGTATTTCTCAATATGTGTCTATTTAAAAGTAGATTAAATTTTTTAATTACAATTTGTTCTTATGGTATATTATGATCTTTTAAATTAAGGTGGTTTTTGAAGACAAAAAAGATTATGTACCCATTAGTCTCGTGCTTTGTTTAGATACTTTTAAATATACTTCATGATACATTCTCTATTTCATTAAAACATTTATCACAGTCAAAGATATCTTGATGCTAACATTTCCAAAATCTGTTTATTGCATGAAGAGAAATCAGAATTCTTAATTTGTATTAAATTAATAGTATTTTGCTATCCATCCTTTACCGTGTTCAAGTATCACAGTTCAATGAGAACTAAGTTGCTGGGTTTTTTGCTTTACACATTTTGTTTTGTTTCATTTCAGGTTGTGCACATATTTGTCTGTACCTCTTACTAGGTTCTTGCTATCATATAACACTTTCAGGAGCCTATGAACTAGTAGTTTTTTTCCCATGGTGTGTGTTTTCACCACATTTCCATGCACTTGTATCTTTTGAAACCCTGATTTCCTCATATTACCTTTTGTTTTGCCAACTATAATATATAATATAAGATAATTCAAGCAACTCCAGCCTATTCCTGCACCTGTGGGTGGGTGCTTAGCAGCACCAATATTAATTTTTAATCTCTTGCTACATGTGTTGAACCATTAATGCAACATTTCCAAACATGCAGTTGCCAATGATTTGGTTTTTTTTTCAAGTGTTTCCAGAAAGCTCTTTCACTGCTTTCTTTGGCTATGGAAGTCTCATTTCCTTAGTGCATCTCAACAAAAGATGGAGATATGAAATCAACATCTGTCAGTATTAGTGTCTAGAACAAATTGTTTGATCATGAAAAAAGCAAACAACTGTCTCAAAACCATCAGCCTTTTTTTTTTTCTTTTAAGCAAACTTATTAGTACTTTAATAATGATCTTTTTCTACTGCATTCAATATTCTGAGGCTTCCTGCATTTTCTTCAGCTCCAAGTGCTCAAAACAACATTGCCTGGGTACCGCACTCCAGTGCTTCATTCTGCAGGGCTGGCAAGGAATAAACAATTGAGATCACCATAACATTTTCATTGAGCTACTGATATTTGGTGTGGATCTTCTAAGAGACATTGCATAGTGCCTCTGTAGCTCTAGGGAACCTTTATATAAACTAAACAAATTCAGACAGGATAGTTAAACCACTGATATATGGTTATAGCAGGAGTAAGTACAACAGTAAAATTAACCTTATATACAAAATTTATGGATCCAGCATGACTTCTTCTTCTAATTAACTGAAATATTCAGCATCAGTATAAATAGCCTTCAAGGCAGGAGTAAGGATACACTGATTAACATAGTAAACAATCTTGCTCATCAGTTAATAACCAAAACAACAAAACCCAGCTATATTTAGTGCTCTGCTGGCATACAGTCAAGCCCCAAATAAGCAACTGTTGTGTTAAAATCTAAATAAGACTGAGGATGTACTGAGTTGTAGATGGAGATTGCTGCGGACAGACTATGTTTACAACACAGGAAACTAAAAAGTCACACAATCTTCAGATATAAAATTCAAGATCTTACATAATTATAGTATTTCTTAATAATCTTTTGGTTGGGGGAAGGTGCCTTGTTTTCAGTTTCATTGTTTACATTAATTATATATTGAAAGCTTATTTATTATTCATGAAGGCTAACAGAGGTAGAGACCTATCCTACTGTTCATAGTAATTGTGTCTTCAACAGCATGAAATATTGATGACAAATGTTGTAAAAGATTAGAAAGGAATTTTAACTTCTTCCTTGTATATTTTGTTTTCTATCATCTGTAAGTGTTCAGTGTCAACTGAGGTAGAAAATTTAACTGTTATTGAATACTATCATTTCAACACCTACGTTTTTCAATGTGCTGCATGAGCATTGCACTGTGCGTATCTGAATTAAGGTCTCAGTTTTCCAGAAAGCTTGCACAGTGCAGGCATAATTTATTTTCAAATACATGGATGTTTCCAGATGTCATTGTAATCAAATACAGTATGATGACATTTAACCATGTCATGCAACTAGATCCCTAGCTGCTTTAGAAAACAGAATGAAAATGTGAAGTTACATAGTATAATCTTATTAGCTTGTGAGTGAATCTTTGAACATTCTGATTATTACCTCTTGCAGTGAAGATCTGTAGTTAAAATTTCCAAAAGCAGCTAAAACTGATAGCAGCTTTCATGAAAAGCTCTAGATTAAGAAAACATCTAGTCCTTGTTTAATTTCCATGGTGTGAATTTTAATCACTGAAATAGAATTTTGTGAGTTCCGTTGATTTATTTTATTTTGCATTGTGTTCCCCCAACAAGGTTTGGTATTTTCGAGGGAGCAAAAAAAAATAATACACACTTTCGTGCTTTAGAAGGGATTTAATACAAAATAAGCAAAAGGAAGCTACTTCCAAAGTATATTTCATTATTCAGAAAGGAAAAGTAAGATTTACTTTTTTAACTTACTGATGAAATATTAAGAATTTTTGATGAGGACTGTCTGAAAAATCCTGACAGAGGCATTGTATCAGAAAGAAAGCGGGGGAGAGAAATCCCTTCAGATCTCTTTGTTTAATGTGGCCATATATTTCCTTTATGGAAATATGTATTTCCATATACATATATATATATTTCCTTTATGCCCAGTTATGGACAAAAGACAATGAACATGTCTTATTCAGGAGAAGCTGCTGTTGTCATCCAAGTTTAGTTTTAAAATCTGGATCTTACTCTTCTAGTTTCTAATTATTTTTTAAATTTTATATTATTTGAAATCATATTTATGCAACTCATAGAAGAGAAAAATAAAAGAGGTTTTTTTCTATTCAACAATATTATTAAACTTAATTTTCTCAAAAAATTTAAAAGAACTTTTCCACTTTTAAGAATAATTTTAAAGCACTGAGGCTTAAATCATGGGCAGTTCAAGACAAGGTCAACCACTTGTCAGTACACAGTTGTGTGGTGGTATAATTTAGTTTTTCAAAGAAAATGGAATTTTCAACTCAAAACCTGTTTTCACGGAATTATTTACTTTAAAAAAAGGCATTATTAATTTGGAAAAAAGGTTTGGATTGTTGTAATAAAAATATATTTAAGTTTCATTGAGGGTATTTGGTTGAAAAAAAACAGACAAAAAAAAAAAAAGATGTGGTTTCCTAATAAAAGTAAAACATGTTGTCCTGGTTTCAGCGGGGATAGAGTTAATTTTCTTCCTAGTAGCTGGTATAGTGCTGTGGTTTGGATTTAGTATGGGAAGAATGCTGATAACACACTGATGTTTTAGTTGTAGCTAGGTAGTTCTTATGCTAGTCAAGGACTTTTTCACCTTCCCATGCTCTGCCAGGTGCACAAGAAGCTGGGAGGGGGCACAGCCAGGACAGCTGACCCAAACTGACCAAAGGGCTATTCCATACCATATGACGTCATGCTCAGTGTATAAACTGTGGGGAGTTGGCCAGGGGGCAGCAATCACTGCTTGGGGACTGGCTGGGCATCGGTCAGCGGGTGGTGAGCATTGTGCATCACTTATTTTATATATCTTATTATCATTATTATTATTATTATTTTCTCTCCCTCTACTGTCCTATTAAACTGCCTTTATCTCAACACACGGGTTTTACTTTTTTTTTTCCGATTCTCTCCCCCACTCCACTGGGGGGTGGGGGGGGAGGGTGAGTGAGCTGCTGTGTAGTGCTTAGTTGCCAACTGGGGTTAAACCACAACACATGTTCACAGAAGACATGTTTCCGATAGGTCTAAAGAGTCCTCCTACATTTAATACAAATAAAAAATAGTAAATATTCAGGAAATAATGATAATATATATGTTAACTCTTCATAGCTTGATTAGAAAGATATACCAAAATACTCCTTTTGGAACGTTCAATATCATTCTAACTTAGTTGAGTTTCTCTAAGATTATGTCATTCTGCTGTTCAGCTTCCTAGCTTATCAAATCAGAAGAACCAAAAAAACTGATGATAGCTGATAAAAAACCATAATGATAGATCAATAACATATTGCCTGCCTGTCAAGGTTTAACCCCAGCCAGCAACTAAGCACCACACAGCCACTCGCTCACTCCCTCAACAGTGGGATGGGGGAGAGAATAGGAAGAGTAAAAGTGAGAAAACTCATAAGTTGAGATAAAGACAGTTTAATAGGTAAAGCAAAAGCCGTGCATACAAGCAAAGCAAAACAAGGAATTCATTCATTACTTCCCATCGGCAGGCAGGTGTTCAGCCATCCCCAGGAAAGCAGGGCTCCGTCATGCCTAATGTTTACTTGGGAAGACAAAATGCCATAACTCTGAACATCCCCCCTCTTCCTTCTTCTTCCCCCATGTTTACTGCTGAGCATGACGTCATATGGTATGGAATATCCCTTCGGTCATTTGGGGTCAGTTGTGNGGGAAGACAAAATGCCATAACTCTGAACATCCCCCCTCTTCCTTCTTCTTCCCCCATGTTTACATGCTGAGCATGACGTCATATGGTATGGAATATCCCTTCGGTCATTTGGGGTCAGTTGTGCCAGCTGTGTCCCCTCCTAGCTTCTTGTGCACCCCCAGCCTGCTTGCTGGTGGGGTGGGGTGAGAAGCAGAAAAAAAGTCCTTGACTCTGTGTAACCACTGCTGAGCAGTAACTAAAACACCTGTTTTATCAACACTGTTTTCAGCACAAATCGAAAGCAAATACTAGCTACTGTGAAGAAAATTAATTCTATCTGAGCCAAAACCAGCATACCACCCTTCTTATTTTCCATACCATTTTAGCTTCTTCTAAAGGCTTCTTATTTGCTCAGCATTTTGCCCTGTTATTTTAAAAGTCTATTATGCTCAGCATTTTTGCTCCCTGCTTGTTATTGTTATACCTGTTTATTTATTTATCTATTTATTTATT
The DNA here is from genome assembly GCA_013401315.1 of Balaeniceps rex. Taxonomy (NCBI): domain Eukaryota; kingdom Metazoa; phylum Chordata; class Aves; order Pelecaniformes; family Balaenicipitidae; genus Balaeniceps; species Balaeniceps rex. Next base: position 27,064 of record VYZW01042783.1, on the reverse strand, counting down.
TATTTTATTATCTCCTTCCTTACTGGCTTTCCTTTTCTTCTAGAACAGAGGCAGCACATCTGGCTTTCTGAGCTTCAATGCAATGGCAGCCGGTAAAGATAGTATATGACTCTTCTGTCAGATTCAAAATGGATGTCTAATGTAATAATGCCTTGATAATTTTACGTTTTCTTACAGATGGGAACGTTTCCATGTGATTCTCTGATTGACAAATAGAAGTTAAGTAATTATTTTCTAGGAGGTAGAAATATAGGTCTGGTGAAACCCTCTGATTTCAGAGCCCTGTAACTTCTTTTGTCACAAAATATAATTAAAAACACCAATCAAGTTCTATCATTAAACTGAGTATTTCTGACCACTCTTTTTGACCCGTTCTTCCAAAAAGCTGCTCAGAAATTTTCTTCTTTGATGAAACCCAAATTTATCCTGGAGAAATTCATATGTATTTGTTCTTCTGACTATATTGTGGAGTGGGTTTTTTTGAAGCTTCAGTGGATCATCTTCTCTGTTTTTTATTTCCTCAGTGTATTTATAGAGATAAATAATATCCTCACTAAGATTTCTCTTTTTCTTTTTTTTTGTTCAAATAAATTCTTTTAGGATTTATGCTCATTATTGAATGTAAATTATGCTGGTGATCTGAATAGACATTCTCAGGGACATTTCCAGTCTGAATTTATATTTCTGGAAACTTACATGGTCAGAGTTGGGTGCAATATTTCAACCTAGATTTTACTGGTGCATTAACAATTTGCTATCAAATCTAGGAATACTTTGACAACTTCCTTCTAAGCTATATCTTTTAAAGAGCCATCTTGGTGGGATAGCTTGTGAAAAAGTCATACACATAGTCACTTTCCTTCTGCTGTCTTTTCTCATGGATAAGTTCCTAGTTCATAATGGAGATGCCTCTTTCTTTCTAGTCACTTAGTACACGTTCACATAATCACTTGAGGCATGTACTGAATATGAAAGGTCCAAATGCAGATTGCACCATGTCACAAACACACTCATTTTCCTTTGTCCCCAAATTATGAATTTCACTGTTGGGAAACAACCAGTTAATCATTGTCATAATAAATACATATGCAGAAAGATGGCCAGTATCCTCAAAATATGTGAACTCACTAACTTTAGTACACAGGTTGCAATGCTATTATTGTCTGTGAATCTCAAATTCATTGAACTGAGAGCTTACTGACAGTTTTCACATCCATCTGATAGTAGTATCACTGTTAGTAGCCTCTGTGTTAGCCAGCTGCAAAGATCAGCCTTACACTTTGGCAATGTGTTTAATGTATCTAACCATCAACTGAGGGACAGTCATCATAGTCAGGCTCCTTCTTCCTGGGAGCCTTATACACAAGCTACATAAGAATTGTAGTTTTGCACTTTGAGATCATCTTAATAGTCCATTGACTATGAGTTACAAACAAAAACTATACTAGAGCTGTCTCTGACTCCATGGGAAATTTTTATATTTCAAGTTAAATTTACCTCTATTTCCATTACTTGACTCCAAAGATCAACCACAAAGAGAGAGCTTCCTCACAACTGACAGCGTGACACATTGCTACCAATAATTTTTATTACAAACTCTAACTTCTTGTACCACAGTTCTGAACATTTATTGGTTCTAAAATTAATAGTTGATGAAATCTAGATCTAATCTTTACTCAGGCTATGTATCCCTTCTAAAAAATTTATGAGTTGGAATTTGTCAACACATAGGTGTCTACGTATACATGTAAGCATGTACATGTACAAAGTTTAATCTACATGTGTGCAAGGTATCTTAACTCCTGCAGGCACAGGAGAATTGTTGCTGGATTTAGTTGTCCTCACATCAGTAGTGGTATTTGAGGTGCTTTGATGCATCCTTTCTGATCTTAGCTGCCAGTTCAGGAGGTTGTGGATGTCCTGTGGGTCTTTAACACTTTTCATCCTGCCATGGATAGGTGTTCTGAAACACCCTAGAGGGTCTCCGATGTCATCAAACTCCTATATTTAGATAACTGAGTCAAGCTCTAGATCTAGGTACAAACATAGCTCTCTTACAAAAGTATATACTGTAAAGTCCTATAGTTTTACGTCCAAGTGATGTACTGAAACTTATCTCATCATATCTTTCTTAGGTAGTTCCTTACCTAGCTTAAATTTTTTGCACTACTCACCAAATTCAAAAATTTAATTAAAAAACCATATCACTTATTTTATGGAACAATAGGCAGATTAGTCCTACCACTTTTACTTGGTGTATAAATACACTAATTTCTCAAAAGTAGATACCTGCAGTTATTACTACAGTGTCCTAGTTTTGGCTGGGATAGAGTTAATTTTCTTCCTAGTAGCTGCCATAGTGCTATGTTTTGGATTTAGCATGAGAATTATGTTGATAACACACTGATGTTTTAGTTGTTGCCAAGTAGTGCTTAGACTAGTCAAGGACTTTCTTTTTCAGCTTCCCATGCTCTGCCAGCTGCACAAGAAGTTGGGA
>VYZW01042783.1:3270-21286 GCA_013401315.1 Balaeniceps rex | reverse complement strand
AATTGATATGTTTTTTTATTTCCTTCCTGGTTTCAAGTTAAGCAGATTTTCTTCTAGAGCTTATAGTCAGCTGTACTATATTAGTACACAATTTAATGATCTTGAAACTCCATCAACTTGTACTTCCTGAAGGACCTCATCAACATCTATAACATTGATGTNGTTTACTGAAAGAAATAAAAATTTACATTTAAATTAAATTTCTAATTAAAATATTTTATGAAATTAAAAAAAAACATTTCTTACTCTTTTTCCCTTCTCTCTATTTTCAAAACTGTTGATCACATCAAATCTAAAACTGACTAATAAAAATATTAACAGTGATACTCTTAATAACGCTTTCCTTCAATGCAGCTATTTAGTAAAACACACACAAAGCTTCAGATGTTTTTTTCTCTTCCAAATGTCTCCTGAAACCTGTCATTTCTGGCAATCAGCAGCATGTGGTGCAGATTCAGCCTGTTAGCCTCTGTTCAAAGAAGAACTCTTTATGTGCACAGTTCTCATATAAGATCACCAGCGATCCACTGTGGCTTTCAATATTTCTACATGCCTTGGCTCCCTGGCTATATATCTTCTAGTAAATTATGAAGTGACGGAAAATGTTCCTAGGGACTGGGACTTTATTATCTGTTTTTCCAAATAGTTAGAGCAGTCCTTGGTGTAGTTTTGGCCTTGACCAGCTAACACTGTATGATTTCCTGGGCACAGCTGAAGCACTAGTATGCCCCAAAGATGATTTCCAATAGTTGGATGCAGTTACTCATCTCTGGGGTAAGAGAAAATAATCACATGAATGGAGACTGTTTTGTGCCATTTGCCTCAATATGAAGGAATGATCTCAGATACTTTCAATTAACCAGCCTCGTTTCCACCTCTATATTGAATCTGTGTCATGAAGTGTCTAGTGGAAATGTTTGGCCAGATTTTAATAACACAATTTTCACCTAAATAAAAATATTTTGTGAGCTTTTGTTGAAAGCAGCAGAAGCAAAAGAAATACTGTGAAAATTACATAGCAAAATTCTTCTGGTTTTCATCTAAATTGATTTCATTAAAAGCTTCTGACTGAGGTCACAGTCTATGCTTGATCTTGAAAATTGTTTAAGGGTCTGCATGCAGAGTCTCACTGAAGTTGCCAGGCAAAGTCCTTGTTACCTTCTCAAAATTAGCAGCAAATGCTTTGCTCATGAAGGATCATCACTAAAAAAGATCTAAGAAAACCACAAACTCTCCACTGTTGTATTGTTCTGCAAGAAGTGGAGTTATCCAATATTCCTACTAGTTAGTGTTGCCGCTTTCAGGCTCCACAGCAAGTTCTCAGTGATGTTATTTTTTCATTTGATCAGTACCAGAACACTTGTGTTACTGTGTTCACATGTTCCTCTCTTTTCTGTCTTTTCTCTCTTCCTCACACCTTTCAAATGTACACATTGCTCACACAGTGTTACATCAAAGTACCAGAAAGACCTTAGCAGTTTCCTGTCTTGGTGCCTGTTACATCCCTAAATTCTCAAAGACATTGCATTAAGAGTTGTTTTTGTTTGGTTTTTTTTGTTTGGTTGGTTTGTTGTTTTGGGTTTTTTTTAAGATATAAAATTCAGCTGTGGATAATGTAGCTTTTCTTCTATTTCTTCCCCTCCTTCATGCAAACAGTTCATTTATTTAAAAAGATAGAATCTGCTGTCTGAAATACAGCTTACAAAACTACTAGAAAAGTAAATTGTGTTTCAAATGTGTTTCAAACACAGAGCCAGAATTGTCTGGAGGCTACAGTTTCCCTGGGACAGAAGGTCCCAAAAAAACCAGGTGCACTCTTCACGCCCTGAGTGTTCCTGTAGGGCTAAGGTTTCACAAAAACTTGAGAATGACCCTGCAAATAGGAGAAAAATTAATCCTGAACACAATGGGACTCATTCAACTCATTCAAGCGAAGTCTTAATGGTTTCACATTTGTGACTAATGGTTTATCTGTAAAACATTAACAGGGTTTCAGAGACGTCTTTTTTTTTTCTATAAATACACAGTAAAGCTCAGATTTGTATGTACATGATTAAAGTAGTTTACAACCTAACATCACCTAAACTCCACATCCAAATATCTAAATAGTCTGCTTCTCTTCTCACAGAGGATGACCCAGGTTACTTCCAGACTTGCCTGCTGAGGTGCACTATGGTTTCTGATTTACATACCACAGGTAGAAACCCACAAAATGGGTTTCTTTTTTTCTGCAGAGATATAGAGCCATAGAAAATTAGTAAGTATGGAAATCATAGCCCCCTTGGTGGGGTGAAGTGCCTGGCACTAGCATATTTCTTTAGTTGTATGATTTTCAGGCTATTTTTATTATTGTGCTAGTATTCCGGGAGGCAATTCAGCATATCCAGATTAAAAATCTGATTGCTCTTTAACTTAGTTTTTCTAAATCTCTGTCTGCAGGAACTGACACATCTAAATTGAACAACCAGTTTAAGTGTTTGAAGTAAAAGATGCCAACACACAATTTCTAGTAAAATCAGGTCACAATCAGATTGTTTAAAATCGCTTCTCTCTTGAATTTTTGCTGTACATTATTGTTACTATATCTGCCATTAGATCCTTATTATTCATCTGTTAAAGTTGTCATCAAGTATTTTATCTCCACTTATTTTTTCTTTATGTTTAAAATTACATGTGGGATTTTTCTGCCTGTGTATTGTACTCCTTGAGAATTTCAATAGAATGTGAAACATGCTACGAGGAAGAAACAATTGCCATGAATTATTGAATGATTAACATCCCATGAAATTTTGTATGTAAAATGACAGTTTTCTGTAATATGTACAAGATTCAAAGGTAGAATATTTATTGCTGTCTATCATTTAATCCAAACTGGTGGACTCAGAGATAATACTGTTAATGCAGTAATAATACTTATGATATATTAGAGAAAACACAAATACAAATTGTCCCAGCTCCTCAGCTGTTATAAACCAGAACATGCAATTAACTGAATTCAATATATCTCCATTTCAGTCAATGGAGCTACACTGATATTCACCAGCAGATGATTTGTCACTTTATTTCTAATTTATATGTATATTATTACAAGCAAGAATGACAATGATGCATCCAATTATCTTGGACAAAAGACCATGACTTAAACTAGTTTGAGGATATACAGTGCATATCATCTTCTCTTGTCAATCTTTGACATAATTGTTTGACTCAGACATTTAACTGTTTTGGTTTGGTTTTTTAAGCTAGTGTAGGATAGCTCAGGTGAGGCACCTATGTTAGATACTTAGACATTTCTGGCCGCTTGATTGCAACTATTTTATCTCCCTTTTGATAGCAGTATTTATTTTGAGTGTTTAGGATTTTTCTTTTTAATTGATGAGATATGAAGTTGCAGTCAGCATCTCACAAAAATGTTGTTTCATAAGTGGAAGAGCATTCTTACTTCTTTCAACTTTTCCTTTCCTTTTTCTGGTTCCTCTCAGGAATTACATTCTTCTGTGCTAGGAACTATTTTTACTCAGTCCTGTTAGACATCTTGTTCACTCTCTTTTGTTCTGTAGGTACGGGATGCCTTTCAAATTTCTGAGTTTTCTCAAGGGAAAGAAAAGTCATAGGAAATACTTTGCATAGGGGCAGGGGTGGGGGGGAACAGGAAAAAAAAACAATAAAAATTAATTTATTCCAGAAATAGTACGATGCATTGCCAATGTTTACAAGCTTTTTTCTGTAATATTTTTTCTTGTTTTCTACATTTTCTAACAGTTGTTTCAAAGAGTAGCTATGCCCCTTGTTTTTCACATATCCATTTCTAGTTTTTCACTTACTCCATCCCAACATGATGTTTGCTTTTTTAAATTTAATTTTTACATTTTTATTAAAGGTCAGGTTTTTTTTAAAAAATAATCTTAAATAATGTTAATCTTATGCTCAGCTGTTTCCTCCTACTATTTTTATTGTAAAAAAATGAGTTAGAGGAACATATACTGTAATTACATAATATGCTCACAACCATTCCAAGTAACTACTCAAGGAAAATTAAAAAAATATAGTCAGTTACATAAAGACAAAATTTTAGAATTGTGTATTAAATTTAGAACAAAATGTTCTTAGAATATTTCTGTTTCTTCCTTTCCCTCTCCAATAAAAGAATGACATTAAAAATTTCACAGATGTGGGGCTACCTTTTACTTTAGTGTTGTCTATGAGGGTTTCTCAGATTTAGGTATTTATTTCTGTTATGTGGTAGGTTAATTGCTCTCTCTTAAATAAAAAACTCAGATGTTATCAAACATTTGTAGAAGCTAATACTCTAATACACTTAAACTCTGCTGCAAAACTCACTGTAACCTCTTATGCATTATTTTTATAAGAATACAAAACCAACCATCCTTAATTTGACCAAAAATCCCTTCAGCTCAGCAGTCTGTCTCTATTAACAGCCAATAGCTCAATAAATATCTTGGGAAAGAGCAGAACAGGTTAGGCACATAGGGAAGCTCACTAGCTTCTAATACTGTGCTGTTCACAAACTTCCCTTAACAACGGTGATGGCTTTTTCTTCTATCCATTTGTCTGATTTTTGTACTCATGTAAACTTGCAAGTACTCATGTCTTGTGGAAATGCTTTTATTATTCTTTTTTATTTGTTTTAAAACTGACATATTTTTATTTCATTTGGTTCCTCCACCATTCATGCTAGATGTTCACTGTCATCAGACAATGAATGATTGTTCCCTATTTCTATGGTCTGAGGCTCTTCTGATTGGGGAAGAGTGGCTGGAAAGATGCCCAGCAGAAAAGGACCTGGGGGTGCTGGTCAACAGCCAGCTGAATATGAGCCAGCAGTGTGCACAGGTGGCCAAGAAGGCCAACAGCATCCTGGCTTGTATCAGGAATGGTGTGGCCAGCAGGAGTAGGGAAGTCATCCTTCCCCTGTACTCGGCACTCGTGAGGCCGCACCTCGACTACTGTGTTCAGTTTTGGGCCCCTCAGTACAAGAAGGATATTGAGTTGCTGGAGCATGTCCAGAGAAGGGCAAAGAAGCTGGTGAAGGGTCTAGAGAACAAATCCTGTGAGGAGTGGCTGAGGGACCTGGGGTTGTTTAGCCTGGAGAAGAGGAGGCTGAGGGGAGACCTTATTGCCCTCTACAACTACCTGAAAGGAGGTTGTAGCGAGGTGAGTGTTGGTCTCTTCTCCCAAGTCGAAAGTGATAGGACGAGAGGAAATGGCCTCAAGTTGCACCAGGGGAGGTTTAGATTGGATATTAGGAAAAACTTCTTCACTGAAAGTGTTGTCAAGCGTTGGAAGAGGCTGCCCAGGGAAGTGGTTCAGTCCCCATCCCTGGAGGTATTTAAAAGATGTGTAGATGTGGTGCTTAGGTACGTAGTTTAGTGGTGGACTTGTCAGTGCTAGGTTAACAGTTGGACTTGATGATCTTAAAGGTCTTTTCCAACCTAAACAATTCTATGATTCTAAAGACCAGAGCTATCAAAACCCTCAGACTTCTCTGAATAGGTCTAGTCTACTTAGTTATTTGTCGTATGCATCATACATATAGAAAGAGTAGGAAAGTTATTTATGTGTAAAAAAATTTTCCTTAAGATTGAAAAGATTTAAGTCCTAAATCAGGAGGTAAATATCAAGCAAAAAGCTTGTAATGCCAGTGTTTTTGAATATACCTGCCTCAAGAGTTCCTAGGAGTTTTAAATGAGCAAATGCTGGCTTATGCTACATTTCAGAGCTTCACTTACACCTCTAGTACTGTAATTTACTTTCTGCAAGTTGTCCACACACCTGTTTTGCTAAGTTAATAAGGAATTGAATAAAAAATTCCAATCTCTCAGCTTTTTCCACTGCACAAAAACAATATAAAATAACCAGCTGGATAATTTAAAGTCTTATTAATAGAGAGGAATTCAGCCCCACAATTATAAGAACTGCATCCATCTCCTAGAAGGATTAACCAGGACATGTAATTACATCAGTATATTTTCAATCTCTCTCTCTCTTTTTCTCTCACTGTCTTTTCTCTCTCTTTTAAGGTTCATCACCAAATGAAAGAAAATAAAGTGAGTTTTGTGGATGTGTCATTATACAGATGAGCAATAGGTTCAAACATCCTGATTGCTAGAGAAGACACACTTCTCTGCTGTCATAGTGACCCAGTCCTTTTGAGTCCTAGGAAAAATATAAAATCTGTCATAGGTTACTTGGAAAAGCAGAAATATTGTTAATGAAGGAATTACATTTGACAAAGAAGGCTTATAACCAAGACTGTGGCCCTTGATTTTAGAGTCTTATCTCATTATAAAATCAACCATGGTGCTAATCATGTCAAAACTTGCAAAGGTTCCCTGCCATTGTAGTGTATTTACATAAAATAATAACAATATTGAATATCAACGTATGATTTCAGAACAAAATAATATGCAATTCTAATTGCCTAATTCATTTTTAAAATTAATCTCAAGTAAAGGTCAGCCCCAAGGTCCTCAGTAAGTTTCCTTTTTCACACTCACGGCATAATAAAAAGAAAGCCTGAATAGTCCTGTCAACAGAACCACAGACAGTGCTTAACTGGTTGCAATGTCTTCAAATGATTACCACTTGGTCATCTCTAACAATAAAATAAGCAGAAACACATAGAGTAGAATATATAAACTATAAAACTTTATATCTTAACTATTACTGGCTATGTGTAAAGACTGTACGCTCCTCCACGTAAGGGCCTGACACTCTGATATTTCTAATTGTAAAGGTCTTTAAAAATTGTTACTTTCTTTTTGAATATGTGATACAGCAGCGGTCTAGAGAGTGTCACTTCAGTTTGCTCTTCAGAGCAACTGTTCACGTCATGAGGACAACTATCTTCAAAAGAGAATTAAGACCTCCACTGCCTGGAGAGTTGTGGGGAGCTCCAGGGCTTTATTGCTACTCCAAGACCAGTTATATTACACACACAAGGATAAAAATGCAAAACTGTTCTAAAACTGAAAACTGGTCCTCCTGTATCCTTCACAGAAAGAAATAGTATATGTAACAGATATATCAACTATATCAAAATAACAAGTACATATTGAGTACATCAAGACTCCTTTGTTTATGGTTCATTTTCTATCCGAGTAATGCTTTATTCGTTGAGTGGTGTTAGTGATATTACTGGGATGATTCGCAATGCAAATTACTGTTCATTCTGAATAAGGGTGACAGAATCTGGCTCAAACAGGATAAAATGAAGAGTGAGCGCAAAAGAAACGTGAATCACTTCAAATTACAGCACTAGAATGAAACCCTGAACTAGCTCCTATAAAACTATTTATGAGCTTCAGATGTTCTCATGCTGAGGACATGAGGACAAGCAAATCCTTGTTTGCTGATGCTTGAATGTCTGTGATAGAGAACTGTGACAACAAAATCTTTCCATGTAAACTGAAATCTCTAATTGCTCTCTGATATATTGATAGCCTATTCATTTCCTTTATTAATGTATTTTGGCCAGAGTCCCCAACAGACAACAGGTTTATTTAATAATACTCTGGAAAGAACTCCACAGCATTTGTATCTGGTATGAGACAGAATGTGACCATTAATTGACCATTAATGACTAGTGTTCAGAAAAAAAAAACACCCCAAAGCCCAGAATTTTATGTGTCAAATACAAGTTGTAGTATACACTGAATTCTGCAGCAAGCTGGATTCATTGCCCAGCATGTCAGAAGACAATTTTGCATTTCTGCTTTCAGAAACATACTGTCAGAGTGGTGGTGTACTGTCTGCTTTCTAAGGCTTTGGGGAGCACCTGTCCACTGGTACAGATAGCCTTCTGCCGTTTCTTTCAACTCTTCTCTGGCTGTTTCATTTACTTGCGGAGAAGCCAGTTACAGACCCCCTTGATTAGGAATGCATAGCTGTAAATGAGATTCTAGAAAAATAATGTTCAGGTTATCAGAAGATTGACTCTGGTAACACAGCCTGAGACCTGTAGTTCATTGTGCGAGTATGTTAGCTGAGATGTTATGGATCATGTTCCTGTTGTCTGTCCTGTATGTACTTTAAGGATGGGATTGATCTCACCTTTATCTTATAAAACTACGTATTTAGTTAAAGCTGGATGTTTAGCTAGCTGAAAACTAGCTTACATATGATACCTAACTTTCAAAAAAATAAAGTATAAAGATTATAGTTCCTATGTGCCCTTGTTGAAATATGTGGAGTTTTCCCCTCAAGACACTGTGAAACAAGTTTATTCTTATGTCCCATCACATTCCAAATCACATCCAGAGTGACCTACTTATAGTGGTACTATATACCTTTATATATGTCAAGTACTTTCAAATTTAACATATACTGTGGTACTAAAAATAAATTTAAAATTAATGTAATTATTTGCAAACATACCAGTTAACTGTTAGAATCAAATAATAATAATATTAATAGTAAAATTTATACAAGAGTCTTTCTCATTTCATTTAATCTATTTAGAAACATAGTCTCATTCATAGTTATTTAATTTCACTTTTAAAAGTTTTTCCCCATAATAAATATCCCATATGTTAAATAAAAGCTTTTTTTTTCCTATTTACAAGTTCCACAGTACACCATTTAGATATGATTCCATAGCTATTTAGTTTAGCTTCCATTTTCAGTTCTCCATCGTCAATTAGAATCAATAAGTCCATCTCCTGTTATTATCCTGGATCAAGTCATCGTGCACCCTTCTTTATTATACTTCCAAACTGCATTTCCTGTGGACATTCCTATTCCAGAAATATTTGTAATTTTAAAATAAAGATACTGAAATTAAGACACACTTTCACACAGAACTCACTTTAGTTACATTTGTGACATAACTGGGATTAATATTCTCATACATTGTTTGCCACTACTCATTTTTGAGCCCAGTCCCATTCTCATGGATGTCAATGTCACAAAGAACATTGGCTTTAATAGAATAATGTCTTTTTCCCTTGAAAATATAAAATAAAAAAAAAATACTGGGAAATACTTATTTGGACCATTTATGTAGCTGTTCCTGTCTCCCCAGCGTCAACTTCTTTTGAAGTATGAGGTAAGATAATCTTATTGTTGAAAAATCCCTGACAGAACCTAATTAAGCAATGAGGCCTGGCAGTCCAATCCTGTATCAATCATTTTTAATTGTGATGTAAATCATAATAATGTTTTATAGTTATTGGCTCAAAATAAACTTCCAGATCAGAAAATCTACCACTGTAGCGGAATAAAAAAGTTTCACTGCTGGTTCAGATACTGTAGACAGCCAAAGGAAAATTTGGTATTTCCTTTCTCATAATGCAGACAGATAAAACCACACTTCAGTGCAAGCAAATGTGAATTTCAGTTTGAAAGTATCTGTGAAATATTACCATTTTCTTTGACATAAGAAAAATTCAGATTCACTCCTGTAATATTATGTGATGCATCACAATGAAAGATGCATCAAAATTAAATATATTTTTAATTATTATACCAATTTGTTGCTCTAAAAAGAGAAAATTGTTGTAAAAAAAATCAGTATTGACTGTTAGCTTAAACAAGTTCATTTTCAGTCTATGCAAGACACAGAGTATAAGCTCAGTCAAACTTTACAAAGCTGTATATGGACAATTATTGGGCATCCCAGGTATATTTGATAGGATTCTAAAGTCACTGCAGTGCTTTTGGCTTGAATACAGTTAATTTTCTTCATAGTAGCTACTATGGGACTATGTTTTGGATTTGTGCTGAAAACAGTGTTGTTAACACACCCACATTTTAGTTATTGCTGAACACTGCTTACACAGCATCAAGGCCTTTTTTTCTGCTTCTCACCCCACCCCACCAGCAAGTAGGCTGGGGGTGCACAAGAAGTTGGGAGGGGACACAGCCGGGACAGCTGACCCCAACTGACCAAAGGGATATCCCACACCATATGACATCATGCTCAGCAATGAAAACTGGGGGGAATAAGGAGGAAGTTGAGGGGGACATTCGGAGTTACGGCATTTGTCTTCCCAAGTAGCCTTTACATGTGATGGAACCCTGCTTTCCTGGGGATGGCTACATCTGCCTGCTGATAGGAAGCAGTGAATGAAGTCCTTGCTGTGCTTTGCTTGTGTGCGCAGCTTTTGCTTTACCTATTAAACTGTCTTTATCTCAACCCACTAGTCTTTGCACTTTTGCTCTTCCGATTCTCTTCCCCATCCCACTGGTGGGAATTGAGTGAGCGGCTGTGTGGGCCTTAGCTGCTTACCAGGGTTAAACCACAACAATCACTTTAATTTAGTTGGTAGCTGTGGGCTAATCAGTCAGTAATCTTATGGTCAGTAAGTAATAACAAGCAGGGTAAGTGATTTGGAATACAAAAGAACTATGTAGGCACATACCCCCCCGCCGCCCCGAAAAAAAAAAGGGAAATGTTAGGGATTGATTCTCCCTCTTTTCCCTTCTCTTCCTTCTTTTAGCTTTGCTGACTCTGAGTTAATATCTTTATGCTTCCCTTAAAATTAATGGAAGTATGAAAGACAGGGATTTGAAATGCAAATATCACAAAATCAAGCATTTATGAATAAAAATATGACATTTTAATGATGCCTTAAAAAGTTCAGAGCTGCAGAACTTGAATTTCTTTGGTACTTTCAAATTTGTATACTTTCTTCTATTTTTACCCATTGGAATGTTACTAAGGAAAGTGGTATAGATACTTTTTGGTACAAATGCTTGTCAAACAATATCTAGAGTTAGGATTTTGTCTCTCTTTAGGTGGTGGTGGTGTAGCATTATGATCCATGACTGGTCTCCAGTCTCCTTTACAGAGATCTGCTTAGGATGAAATACTACCTAATTACTGATTATGATAAAACTCCCTTGATTTTCCATGTACTAATATACATACTGAAAGATCATTAGACTTGATCTTGAGCAAACTGGGAGAATGTCTAATTCTGTAGATCGCTGTAGAATTTAATAATCACATTATCAAAATTCTCTCTTAATGACTTAATGAGCTTGCCGCTACCAAAAATAAAAATAATCTGGTTTATGGTGGGAAATGCTACAACTTACTTAAGCCATCTAGAATTTAGACATTTCAGCTAGGATTCATATCAACTGAAGTTAGTATTCTGCAGGACAAAATTGACAACTAAAAAAATTGCAATTGATTCTCTTTATATTTAATGCAGTGATACAAACAATGAATCCTTTCACCAGCTATTGCTTTATAAATCAGGATGTGACCACCTGCATCCTCAGAGATCCTATGCCCTTTCATCAGCAATAAAGGGACTATAAGTTGAACTGCTCAGATGTACATGGCTGTTTGGTCAAATTTATTCCATGCATACTCTGAGATAAAATTTCAGGCTCCTTGAATAGCCAACAGTGATAGATAGATATGTTGATGATACAATTTCTTCTATCTGCTTTGGATTCCTAATATGAGAAGAAGCTGTTATCTTTCTATATTGACTGTAAAAGGAACTAAACTGTTACCTTAGGCTTAGATGGATAAAAATACAAAATATAAATTTTACTCCAAGCTCAATACAGTTGCTTAAAAATAAGATTCTACTGCCATTTGAGAGGCTGAGGACACCTGAGAAGTCCACAAAGGGGCTGACTGATGCCACACAGGATGGCCAGAGACATGTTTTTCTGGACTGGCAGAGGAAACTATGTAAGATAATGTCGTGGTTTAGCCCCAGTCGGCAACCAAGCACCACACAGCTTCTCGCTCACCCTCCCCCCCGGTGGTGGTGGGGGAGAATTGGAAGGGCAAAAGTAAGAAAACTCACAGGTTGAGATAAGAACAGTTTAATAATTTAAGTATAATAATAATAATAATAATAATAATAATAATAGCAATGAAAAGGAGAACAAGAGAGACAAACAAAACCTAGGAAAAAGAAAACAAGTGATGCAACCACTCACCACCCACTGACCGATGCCCAGCCAGTCCCCGAGCAGCGATCGCTGCCCCCCAGCCAACTCCCCACAGTTTATACACTGAGCATGACGTCATATGATATGGAATAGCCCTTTGGTCAGTATGGGTCAGCTGTCCTGACTGTGCCCCCTCCCAGCTTCTTGTGCACCTGGCAGAGAATGGGAAGCTGAAAAAGTCCTTGACTAGTGTAAGCACTACTTAGCAACAACTAAAACATCAGTGTGTTATCAGCATTCTTTTCATACTAAATCCAAAACACAGCACTATGCCAGCTACTAGGAAGAAAAGTAACTCTAACCCAGCTGAAACCAGGACAGATAACCTCAAGCCCTTATGTTTAGGCAATTGAGTCAAGCCCTAAACATTGAATTTAGAAACCCCAAGACTAGCATAGAAGGAATAGGACTTAATAAAATAAAATATGTTAAATATAAGGAATTTAATAAAGTAGCTTACTGCAAATACTTAACAAACTGAAAAAAACAATAAGAGATTAACATTTAGATCCTTACAAAAATCCTTATTCAGTCATGTATATTTAAGGCAATTGTGTCATATGAATGGAGTGTATTAAAATAATGTATGTGTATTTCATTATTCTATGTTTCCTGTCAGAACTTGTTTTAGTACTACAACTGGGGGCATGTCTTTGGAAACATCAGCTGAACTGAAAAAAAACCCTAAATTTGAGGACTTAGGTATAGAGTGGTGGAGACACAAGCCCTGAGTCCTCCAAGCTCTGAATACATGTACAGATTCCTCATGTTCTGGAATGGACACATATGTCTAAATATTTTGCTGCATCAAAGATAGTAGCTATGAGGTAATCGAATTTGCTGAAAATGTAAGAAAATATTTTAGGATTGTGATATACTATCTATTTATTGTTCTTTTTATTATTTGGACTAACTTAAAAGTACAAAAGTTAGTTTTAATTTTGATTACACCACCTTTTGAAACTAATTATTAATTTCCATTTTAATCCCCTTGTGTATCTTCAAAATGGCCTCAATAAATGGCTATGAAGTTTCTAGGTTTTTTACACAGTGGTATGTATTTTGTACTGAGTCGCATCTAACGTAGTTCCTGTAAAGTCAGTAAATTTGTGTGGACTAGAAATCATTGCTGAATTTAGCCTAATATCTATGTAGAAGTCAACTGTGGTAATACAGGCAAACCAAATAAAAATCATAGCAGGAAAGTCATTATAGTCTGCAATTAACATAACAGATTTTACAACGTGTGCTAGAAATAAAGAGGTTTTGCCTTCTACACAGTTTTATAATAACAATTATAAAATGAAATGGCGATGATGATATGAATATAATGAGATAGGTCATGGTTATAGGTCTAGCTGCATCTTCTTTCTCTTTATGGTTGCTGAATTCATCCCTCAGGTGTTTGGCTTCTTGTGCTTAAAGGTCTTAATATAACATTATATAATTCTTCCACATAGCTATACTGTATAACTGTAACTATACCAATGTTTATTAACTTGCAATCCCAAGAATATTTGGGCCATTTATTGGACAATAACCTCCTTAAGCCTAATTCATTCATTAGAAACACACACCCCCCCCCCAAAGTTATTGTAATATAACTGTGCTAGAAAAAGGCAAGGCTGTACAGAGTTGCCTCGTCTGCTCAGCAGTGTCAGAGGCAGTTGTGCATACTCACGTTAAACAGTGTTTAGGCATGTGGCAAAGTCTGCCAATGGAGACTTAGATAGTTTAGAGGCTTGGATATTCACAGGTGGAAGATAGGTCTTTGAAGAATTTCATTAGCATCTTAAAGGCAATTCGAGCAGAGAATTTTATGCAGCCCTTGTAAATCTAGCCTGAACAACATGCATGCAGAGCCATACTACTAAACAGCCTAGTATTTTATAATGATGAATTAGGAACTTCTAGGTTTTTTAAGTACTTCACACTATTAAATCACTTATTGAATTCAGCTCTTCTCTAGCACCTACAGAACACGAGCATACATAATGCCTATAATATTCCTTCTCATCACATTGTTCACAAATGTACTGTTTTCCCAGCTAAACCACCTTGCATACATCTGTTCAGAAATTGCTTTAAGGTTAAAATCTTAAATCTTAGACCGAAAGGTTTGATCCTGAGTTTACTTAAGTCTAAAGAATGGTTCTCGTCACTTCTAAAGGAATTAGATGAGACCTAGACCTGAAAACCTTTTCTGTGTTTAACAAGAATGTTTCCAACAATCATGAGGTGCCTAAAAATAAGAGAGAGCACAGACAAGCCATGAAGATATGTTATCAGGGCCTTTTCATTGCAAGTGAACAAGTAGTGCACTGTTGATTGTTAAGAAGCAAACTAGCTCAAGAAGAAACATTCTTACTTCCAAATAAATACATTTGGCAGCTTTCAGCAACTCAAACCTTCAGGTCCCCCTCTGTTATTGACATAATTGGATCTTCTGTTTTCAAACAGTTTTTTCCTTCATCCTGGATTGAAGCAAGGGAGTTCTTGCTTAATTATATGCTTTAATGCTTGTTGAGAGCTGAAGGATAGGAGCAAATAAGCTAAAATCCACCAGATCAAAGTATTTTTATGAAGTACAATACTTTGCCCAGCAGCAAAAGATGTATCAAGCAGTGACCTCTTCGCAAAGGCATTTAGCCTCATGGTTGTCCTTCTAACAGTTATTTCTAATCTCTTCCCCTGTTTACAATTCATTTCTCTTCTATTGGAGAATGGTTCACAGCAGCTTCAGATTACAAACTATACAGTTCACTTAGTGCAGTAGTCACAACTGCTGCAGAAACTCATAATAAGGGAGGCTAGTACTTAAAAAATCCATAGAATTGACTTATTTTCTCTTTTCTTCCTTCTGGCATTTATTGCAGAGCTATTTATTTGCTATTAAAATATGTAAGACTGAAGCAGAATTTCTCCCACTGTAGCAATCACATTTCTAGTGGCAGTAAATATGTTGCTCAGAATTTATCTAACTTGAAAATGGAGCCAGTTGTCAAGTAAGTATTTTACTGCATCTAGCTACACTCAGTTTGTGTTCAGCCAGTTGTACAACACCCCTCTCTCCTTTTTTGGCTAGTATTTCATATTAGTTCATTCACTTTGCATGGATAGTAAATAAAGATCTCTGCTTCCACCTGGTGCAGTATAGAACAGAAAGGCAATAGGGTAACTTACTCCGGTATCCTGAAAAAATAGTACATTATGGAAAAGTGTGACTACAGATGTGTTTTGGCTTAACCATTCAGCATGCTGGTCATGTATATTATCCCAAAGAACTGCTAAAATGTAGATAGCATACTAGAGTATGGCAGGAATATGCATCCCAGAAAACATTCATGAAACATAGAACTATTACATTTTATGAAATGCTTACGTTGGGACTTTGCTTCCTTAATTCCCCATCTCCAATTCTGTATCTTTAAATTAAATGTATTTAATTCTTAATGCTTTTTCTATGTTCATTGTGGTTCCATTTTTGAGAATTAATGAAACTTAGTTTTTTGTTTTACAACAAATAAAGCCTAAAGGATATGTCACAAAATATTTCCCTCAGTTTTTGTGTTTTCTGCACACACTTTCTTTTACTTTTGCCTTTGTCTGTCTCTCTTTTCTGCCTGTCTTATCTGTCTTTTCTCATGCTCTTTGATTCATTTAGTCCTATACTTCTATCACTACAAATCGCTACTATGTACTAATTTGGCTTAATTTGATATCAATATGCAAGACTGAGGCCCTTTTGAACAAAGTTTTCTCTGCCTATTTCACCTCTCTTTGGATGTTCCTAAGGTTAATGAAGACTGTGTTTCACAGCATGTACCAGTCTCGCCTTTCATTAGTTACTGTGACTTCCTGAAGATCTTCATGCTTCCTTCTGGCCCTCTAACCAGTTTTCCTGTCTGTGGCAGCAAGAGCATGATAATTTGACCCTTTAACTTTGTAAGCCATTTCTACTAAAAAAGCAGCATTTAGCATTTCTTAAGCTAAAATTAAGCAGGGATATGTATCTCAGGAACACTGCTAAATGTAGATTTTCAATTAACTTTTCTCCCACCCCATTTTTTAAAAGTTGACTTCAGAATTGTAGGCCTGGAGGCCAAAATTTAAATTAACTGAAAGCACGTCCTTTCTAAACACATACACAGTGATATTTTCAAATGGTCTCCATTAATTTACTGCACTGACAGTAAACGGATCTGAGTTGCACAAGTAAGTACCGTTACTGGAAGTTATCATTTGAAGTGGATAAATAATAAATGAGCATGGTGAATGAATTTGCTTTGCATTTCTTCAGGTTATAACCAAAGCCCTATGAAAGTAGTTACAGGTTAGGAATTTTCTAGCCTATAAGGCTTTTACCTATACTGTAGCTGTTTTGTAAATGACCAATATCAACTGAGAGACTCCCTGGGCAGTGAGATCCAGATTTTGGATGTTTTCTTGGCAGCTCCTTGTTTAGCTCCAGTGAGAAGACAGATGCCTACCTGCCTTTTGTACTCTGGATGAAACTCATACATTGGCCAGAGCTGTGTTTTTTTCTTTCTTTTACAGAAATTTTTCATTTCCATTGTTAACCATTGCTGTTTTATAAAACTTCCAAGTGGAGCACCAAGTAATAATATGGAAACCGATTCTTTCAAGCGGTCATCTGAAGAGTAAACAAGGACATGGAGGACTCAATTTATAAAAGTGGTCTTTTTGTCAAAATCATACAATTTTAAACCTGGTTTTCATGATACATCCTTTAACATGGACCATTAATTTGAGGACCCAGATAAAAAACTGTCTTACTACTTTAGGAGCTCTAGTTTAAAAGGTGGATAAAAGTGTCCGTACAATTAGATCATTTTTTTAGATCATGGTTTTTTTCAGGAAGGCAACATATTGTACTAGCTGCTAGCTATAAGAACTTTCGTTATTAATTCAGTAGTTGTCTTCCATATAATGATAAAAACACATACATGTTTGATTCCTTTAGGTCATTAATTTTATGTTACTTTTATTTTGCAAATCTATCTATCATTCTATCATTGCATGTCATAAACTGCTTAGCAAGGTATTAAAATACACATGTTAGCCTTACAAAAAATAAGCTGTAAGTTATGTTAGAAGTAACTTACTTTAAGTTTTTCTAGTAAATTAATCATAATGCACAATCGGTACCTTCAAAGGAGAAAGCTAGTTTCACTCTACTAAATTAAAATATCAAAGTTAAAAAAGAAAAAAAAAAATCCAAATTGTATTTTTTTAAAGCAGAGATAAAATTAAAAGGCAAGATAAAACAAGACCTAAGATCATGTATTATCTGAAGTGGTTTACACCTCCTTAACTCCAGCTTTTAATCCCTGGCATAAAGATATTGGTGAGTTAAAGGAGCTTCAAAGTTAGTGGAAAGGCAACACTGGGTACTGTTGTCAGGAACCACAAAACATATGGAAAATGACCACTAAGATCCTGACTTTTTTTCATCTATCACTTTCAGAATGTTAAAGGGCAATTCTTTTGCACTTCAGAATTCTTGTGTATCACTAAAATGGAGTAAATAAGCATTTATGTAAATAAAAATGGGTACTGGGAAACAGAAAGGGTTATGATGCAAATTGTGCCTTAGATTTGAAAGCGTGGGAAATTTAAATTAAAATCACATACAAGTAGCCAAATCTTTCTATAATTTCTATATTTATGGATACTGACATAATTTTAGGAAAGCTACAAAATAGCTCCTGAAATTAAGTGGGTTTAATAACACTTCTAGTCCTTCTTCTGTGTTAAGACAGATGGTGTATGGGCAGCTCTACTCTAGCTNNNNTGATACAAAAGATCATGTGAGTATCCAACTAAAACTGGGATACACATGTAAAGGGACTGCAAATCAATACAGTTCAACTGGGAAGGTAATAGTGGGAAAGAGTAGTTGAACCAGTTACTAACAGTATCAGTAACAACTAGATGATAAAACTGGTTTTTTTTTTAATGAAGTGATTGTGCACAGTATTGAGTACCACAAAAACCACAGACTTCAACTTCTTTTATGGAAGTAACAAGCAAAAACTATGGGGAATGAACTAAA